>JAAGAY010027251.1:5415-30827 GCA_011801015.1 Ardeotis arabs | reverse complement strand
AGAGGAGGGCCACGAAGATGATAAGAAGGCTGGAGCACCTTTCCTATGAGGACAGGCTGAGAGAGTTGGGGCTGTTCAGCCTGGAGAAGAGGAGGCTCCGGGGAGACCTGATAGCGGTCTTCCAGTACCTCAAGGGGGCCTACAAGAAAGATGGGGAGAGGCTGTTCAGTAGGGCCTGTTGTGATAGGACAAGGGGTAATGGTTTAAAAATGGAGGGAGGTAGATTTAGATTGGATATTAGGAAAAAATTTTTTACAATGCAAGTTGTAGAACACTGGCACAGGTTGCCCAGAGAGGTGGTGGATGCCCCATCCCTGGAAACTTTCAAGGCCAGGCTAGATGAGGCTCTGAGCAACCTGATCTAGTCAGGGATGTCCCTGCTCCTTGCAGGGGGGTTGGACTAGATGACCTTTGAAGGTCCCTTCCAACTCTAACCATTCTATGATCCTATGAAAAGACCAAAGGTTTATGGCCTAGATCAAATAAAGCATTTAAATGTATCTTTAAGCTTCTCGTTATTATTTTCTGATAATTTAGACAAAGTTCTAATGAAGTTAATCATATATCTAACGGCAAAAATACTTCAATGTTTTCTTGGCTTGAGTCTAAATATCCAGATCAAGTCCACAGTAGCAACAGTAATGAAGGGAATAAGGAAAAAGATTACCTCTTCTAAGTAATATTATAAAAAAAATCTTTTCTGATGTCAGTTTTATACATGGAGAACTGTTCCTTTTTTACTTTTCAGTCTCCCTTGGTATACTTTTTGATATTCGACATTTGGTTGCCATACTCATTGTTTTCTGTTCTATTGAGCCAATGATCTAATAATTATTAAAATCAGAGAAACGACAGCTGACTACAATGGAAGCTGATATAGCTTGTAATCCTTTAAGTATCTGTACAAAGAAAAGAGTCAATGAAGGATTTTTTACGTTGCTTCGTAAATAAACTGCATGACTAGAACTGAACCAAATTCAGAAATTATCCATTCTGTAAAGCTCAATTTCATATCACAGCCAAGATTAGGTATCTCACACAAGTCATTGGCTACAACAGCATCATTCATCACCCACAAATAAGGCCGCCTTGTCCATCTGAGCTGATGTGTTAGCAGATCCACAAAACTGTTTATCTGTGCAGTCACCTCTGCAGTTATGCTGCAGCAATATACTCATCTTCCAATTCTGCTAATCGAGCTCTTCCAACTACAATTACCTTCTAAGGTCAAAGTTCAGACTGTGCTCAAGGGAGATGCTGAAGAAGAGGGAAGCTATTTGCAGTCATATGAAGCATGTGGGGTTTTTTTCTGTATTTTTTAGCTATAGGCTGCCTGGAGAGGACACTGAGACAATCTTGAGCTTTTGTTAAAGAATCATAGATCAGTTTAGCAGGTAGATTGGTTGGTTTGTCTGAGAGTAGTAAGAACACTATCAGGACTGAGAGGAGAATTAAAAGGGAGACTAGACCTGGAGTGAGGGACTATAAGGAATAAGGACATGAAGGCTTAGGGAGGTAGAGGGACTTCAGTCGGATGATATGAAGAATGCTGGAAAATATCAGATACAATGTTGTACAGAAGCCTGCTTCTCCATAGCATATCTGGCAAAGACTATATTTGCCTTGTTGAAGTGATTTTTAGATTTCAGGGACGTGTTTTCTGGGTTTTCCCCATTCCTGTGGCATGCTAACAACCATCAGCATACTTGTAGAGGTGAACACAAAGTTGAGCACTCTCATCATTGTGCCAGCTGCTTGCTACCTAAAACAGGAGTACTGGGAATATTAAATTAGTATGTGAATGTGTGAGAATATATTGAACCCCAGGAAGCCAGAGGGCAAGTTCAGGTTATGTTTCTTAGGTGCTGTAACCTGTGTATTACACAGACAAGAAAGGAATCACAGAGATTTACCAGAGGTGAACATGATACCTCTGTGCAACATCTGTTTAGCTATGTCTTGCCTTTAGCTTATTACACTAAGTTTATCTAGAAAAGATGTCCAGAATACACTCCAGAATGGACATAGCAACAAAGGGTTTCCGGGGAGAGGTTTAGGCATACAGACACTTACAAAACAACTATGTAATGGTCTCTTTCACAGCTACTGATGCACTCAGGAGTTCACAGTACCACAATGACAGTGCAACACACTGACTAGATTTAATACTTTCATAGAATTTCTTCAAATATTTTTTTCAAATACCTAGGGTTGTACACAAAGGCCCGAGTTAACCACTAGTGCAAATCCTACAATTTGAATATGTCCCACAGAACCCCTGTGACCAGAGGAAAAAAATTCAAGGGTCTCTAGAAAATGTAATAGTGTCCACAGAACTTGGAGAGCAAGAATCAAGTTAATTATAATATTCCAGTTTGCTATGCTATTGGGAACTGGATAGAGTCCTAGTAAGTCGTGCAAGAGTAAGCCAGACCTAGCTGTGGAGGAGCTACTCTCTCATACAATGGGCAACTCACTTTCCCAGCCTCTACTTCCTAAAGAGCCTATATCCATCCATGGCAGCTCTCCAGTTTTGTGAGCTATCCTACCAAGCTTCTGTGATCCCAACGGGATCATAGTGCTGTAACTGTATGCAGATCTCTAATTCCTCCTGTTTGCTCCCCATGCTGCATGCAGCAATGTAAAAGCACTTCAGAGGCACCCTGTCAGACAGTTGGGATGGATCCTTTTTTCCCTGTTATGAAGATTTTGAGGTCTGTTCTGTCCATATTACTCTACACTCTTTGCTTTCTAACCCAGTCCACCACTTCTGCACTCAACTGAGCCATCATCTCCCTTCCTCCTTGCTCTCCAATGTAGCATCTCCCAATGGTGCAATCTGTAAGTCAAGGCCAGATTCAGATTTCTAGACCTAAACCACACCTTTGTATAAAGACAATAATGATATTATTTTAGTGATTTCTTTCAGCTCCACAAAAAATACAATTCTAACGGGTATGAATGTTGTTTGGTGATAGCTAACAGTATCTTCTGAGACTGTTTTATAACAGAAGTTTTCCAGGTCTCTAGACAACCACAGCCCCTTACGTTTTCCTTGTTAAATATAGGTACTTGCTGATTTTTTGAAGGGATTGTAAGGTGATAGGAATATGAACTTTGGAAGTTAACATAGATCGTAGTTGCGTAAGTGATGAATTGATAGGTGGAATGTGAACTTCGGAAGTTAACATAGATCGTAGTTGCATAAGTGATGAATTCAGAGACTATAGATGGTAATGAAAAGGGTTTTTTAGAGAGCTCTGCATATGTATATGAATATCTGGGTATCATGATCTATATCCTAATGAGGACTCCTGAAAAGTGGGGTTTTAACACAAAGTTCCTGCTTATCTGCCACCTCCTCTTAATTCTTTAGAAGAAATCTCATGGATGGATTGATACTAGAGTATCTGATACATTTTTGATATCTAGAAAAAAAGAAATTTCCTTTAAAGAGAGCACATAGTCTTTGTCTTTAAATGTCCTATCAACAGATTTGGAAGAGGATAGGATGGGTAATCTGGGAAAAATATACACTATCTAGAAACTCCCTGGATACCAGTGTTACAAGTTTCATTTATAATAAATTTTTTAAAAAATCTAAAGAAAGTTATTATTTGTTGTAAAATAACAGGTATATCTTGCTGTCTCCCTACAAAGTTATTGAGCATGTATGAAGTTTTTAAACAGCCTTCATTTGGATATAATCAGTGTCATTACAGTTATCTAGCTAATTTAAGCCCCAACAAAAAAAAAAATGCAACCCTTCCAAACATGTCCTCCCCACACTGGAAGAGATGATCACAAAGGATGAAATTTTATGTTGTATCTGGCTCCAAAATATGTTTTTTAGAAAGTGCAATATTGAGATGTCCCTCATCCTCACAGGGGGCTTGAATTAGATGACCTTTAAAGGTCCCTTCCAACCCAAACTATTCCATGATTCTATGATTCTATATACCACACCAGATGAATATCCAATGATAACATATGCAGCTTTCATACTGGAGAGAAATAGCTCGTTGTTCATTGCTTGACGAGCGTATGGGCTGAGGAGTCTTGACTTCCATAGATGTTTGGCCTAAAGCTGGTTTTCTTATATGTTCGGAGAACAGACTGTATGAATGGCACTTCATACAGTAGTATTGGTTGCCTTCAGCTGTGACAGTGTCAGTAAGGTTGTTCATGGGAAGGAAAGTTTTCACTACTCTTCCCAGAAACTTAGGGAATTTGGGTAACCATCTCCCTGAACAAAGCCCACCTGTCATGCTACAGACTGGTCCAGTCATGAATTGACATAGAAAAGAACATTTGATAGCTAATGAAAAATACATTTGTAATCCAAACTACTGGAAGCACAAGCTAAAGTAAAGCTTCTGTGGAAGATTTAATTTATTACCTTAAAAATCCATCCAGTTAAATAGAGGGATACCATATCTTTTAACAGAAAGATTAAAAAGGTCCTGCTACATTTATATTCCTTTCCAGAATGCTCAGCATTTCTGCATGATCAATTCTTTTCCTATACTTCTTCCACCTCTGTAGCATTAATCTTCTTGGAGTAACCGCTCACTTGCTAAACATATCCATCAGTGAAAGATAACTATAATATATGACAAATGCACCTTGAGAAGAATTCATTATAGACACCAATCTGACATCACAGGATAGTGATATGTAAGCAGCATCTCTTCTTCTAGAACAGGTTCTGAAATCAGACTTTAAGATAATTGCATGTCTTATCTAAAATTCTCCCACCTAAATTGATACTCTATAGATGACTACTGAACTGTTCCTCCAAAGCCACAAATCTAAATTAACCTCAGGTGCAAGAGAGGTTTAGTGGCTCTACATTAGAAGTTAATATAGATAGAGAAGTTTAAAATCTCTTTAGTACTGAATCCGTTATCTTAATTATTTTTTTGCTATCAAGGTAAGTATAAAGTTTGCAAACAATACACCAAAGATTCAGAAAGTATGTCAACCTGCCACCTCTGTTTCTTTCTTCCTGTCATTTTGCCTGAGAGAAATCAGGAAGAGTGTTTTTTTCTAGGTCCCTCAGTTCACAGGGTTATTATAACACCCTCATTAAAACATTCTCTGTCATGGCTATCATGAAGAAACGGAAGCCCACTTGTGCTAACTTTCTGTGATGGAAAATTCTCATCTTTCTGGGTCTAACTGTGCTAACCTCAAACTAGGGCAATTTTAGGTGAAGTAGATAAAATACTGAATTCCATTAACACTGCAAAAATGTTTTAAAGGAATGGCTAGATACTATTTGAAAACTTTTGCTTTCTCTTTCCTTTATTTTTTTTTGAGATCCAGTACACATCTCAGGTGAACTTTCAAATGGAGTAATTTTTTTTAAAAAAAGAAAATAACTCAAATATGGGAAACTATACAACAGTTGAAGTAATTATTTATAGGAATCCCATGTTGCAGGAATGCCAGCAGTGGGAATGGAAATGTCTTCATAGCAGTAGTTCCTTGTCTGTATAAAATATTGTTCCTCCACAACAAGAAGACATGTTCATCTGAAAGGCTGCTCTGCAATCAAACTTAATCTGCATCCAGTGTATGCATCAGCTGAGTTAAAACGCAATGGATTAATTATTTGCTGTAAAATGCACGGAGTCTAATATTAATTCAATAATATGTTACTGTAAGGAATTTCTGCTGTCTTTTTCTGAAGGTTTTTGTTTCTGTCATAATCTCTTTGCAGGACTCAGAGGTATGTTGTTAAAAATCACATGAAAACGTATCTTATTGCAAAGCTTTAAAACTTTTAATCACATCATGTAGTGACATTTTCAGCAGAGACAAATCTTGGCTGTGCAGTTGGTAATAGCTTCATTTTCAAAGTACAATGCACTTCTAATCAATCCTACTCTCAGCCTGAAAGTTGAAAGGTGAAAATCAATTGCCACTTTTGAATAAGGTTAAGCATTTGTTTTAGCTCTCCACAAGTACTATTTTGTATAGTTTAATTTCCAGGTCTGAAAGAAAGCATACACTATAGACTCTCACACCTTGAACATATTTAGAAAGCATGGCTGTTGTCAGCCAATCCAATACATCGAGCCCCAAAGTATCTCCTTACCATGTTTTCCATTTGTCCCCCCACACAATTAAATCACTGCTGAAGGCAAAAGTAGCGCAGAGAACTTGGAAATATTGCCTTCACTGCTCCTCTAAGGCCTTTAAGGCACCTTCTTATTTCTCTGCAAGCAGTTCTGTATTGTTACTTATAGCATGTTTGCGGAGAAAAAATTAAAAGAAGGTCTTATTCGAAGTCCTTCTGATGAGAGACAACTGGAGAATGATCAGTACCCTTCGTTGTGCTGAATTTTGGTGTGAGAGAAGGAATCAATCACCTATGGGCCTTGAAGTTCAATGCTTTGTTTTAATTCTTACTCTAGTTCTAAGGTAAAGTCACTATCTGGTCTTTTGCCTTGAGCAAAAAGCTAACAATGTTGAAGGAGGGCTTTAACACTTTGTTCCAAAATGAACTCTGTCCAAGAACTGTTCAACACATGTTATTTTCCTTGTAGTCTTTTCTCCATAGCTTTGTTAACACAACAGATTGAATTTGTACCTTAGGGACTCAAACTTTATTATGGAACTGCAGGTAAAGTTCTTTCTTTGTGCAAGTAAAAAAAATGACAAAGAAACACACTAACTTGTAGCTGTACAGGGCAACACCAGAGAAGAAAGTAGGCTGAAATTTTGGGTCATCTTAATCCAATTATACTCATACATATTTGAAAGGGAGATCTCACTTTACTGCAGATGTGTTGCTGTAAATAGATGCATATCACATTGCTCAAGAAGAGATAAAAGGCAAAAAAAGAAACAATGGTAGACATTAAATGAGTCCTCCTCAAAATATTATTTTAACAGCTGATCTCCACCCCAGAGCCTCAGAGGATGAGTTTTAGCGAATGAAGTGAAAGATTCAAGGATATTTAACTGTGGAGTTAAATGGCAGCTTAATCCTAACTGTAGAATATTTATTTTACAACTGCAAGAAAGAAATTTTATTGACTCAGTGCTAGTCTTTACTATCTGCAATTTATAGAGTTCTCTATAGAAGCTAAGGTCAGGCAATATATTAATAAGGGAGTCAAAGATGCATCTATATCTTTGGAAACAATAAAAGGTTGTACCTGACTTTGCAGTTTTCAGTATTTCTCACCATTTCTGGACTCCTGTTTTTTCACACTGCGTGTGCTTTACTTTGCATCCTTTGACGAGGAAATCCAAGAATGGACTAAACAATGATCTCATTCTTAGGCCTAAACTCAACACAAAGGGTGGCAATCAGTTCTACCATTTGGTTCAGAGACTATACAGCACTCTTGGGATCTGATAAAAAGAATAGTTATTCTATATTAAAAGAATCCTAGTGAAGAACCTGATATACCAAAGTCCATTAAGAAGGCATAATGTAGATTAAAAATACTATGATTTTGCATGAGCTAAGGAAAGAGAAAAGTCCATTAATTCACTGCTATCAGCAAAATGATCTGTAAATGACAAAATTTGCACACTGTCCCAAGATCTCCTGTTTTCTAAGTGAAACAACCCATTGCAAATGTGCTCACAGTTGACAGATAATGACTTTTTGCAGATACTCACCATATATACATTTCTGAGATTACAGAATGAACCATTCACATCCCCTTTACAAACCCCCAGGTCCATGTCCAGTCGCTCTTGATTTATGAAACTGCTGTATTCTCTGAATGATACCAATACATAAACACAGAATGACAAATTCAAGAAGCATAAGAATATCCAGCATTGCCAGACTTTTATCGTCGATATAATATTCTTGGTAATATTTGTTCTAAGAGGGATCAAAAGTAGAGTATAATACGTCGGATAATCAGCATCAAGAGAATTCACTGGGCAAGATAATAGCAGTTGCTAAACTGAAAAATGTTAATGCTTTATTATTCAAAAGGATTACCTGATCCTTTCTATCATAATAGGACTCTATGTTTCCAATGTATTTTCCAGCTAGGAAAATGGCAGTCCACTATGGCACCTGTCTTGTGCAGTAAGACTATATATGTTACATTAAGATTTAAGATACATCTTTATATATTAAAATGTATGGATATGCCACACAGGTCCTTCCCATCTCATCCATGTTCAACCTTATCAGTCGTAACAAAGTTGAAATCGCCCATTAAAAAAGTATCTAATTTTCTATCTGGGTAAAGGTAATACAAGTCTGATTAATATTCATATAGCTTCTCTCGTTAACTACTTCATGACTTACATAAAATACATAATGGTAAATTATCTTGTCATTTGACATAACTCAGACTATATTAAATGTAACATCTTCTCTCTTGCCTGTAGACTGAAATAGAGAGAGAATTTCCTCAATTCCTTTATTCTAAGAGTCGTCAGTAGCACAAACTTCTCACAAACCTAGCTCAGTGGTATTGATCAGTTTCAGCCACTAAAGAATGATCCTAGTTTCAGATTTTTCACGTCAAGGTAAAGACACATTTATATATAAAAAATAATTTTGCATTTTTACAGCAGCTTTTGTCAGAAACTATTTTACATTTTACATATATGTATTTTACACTTAGCTTCATGATAACTCTAAGATACAGGCAAGAATGCTGTTATTTCAATTTTACATAGCTTCATGAGACTCTGTCTATTGCTTCCAGATACTAAGTCTTCTGTGGAACCTCTTTGTGAACAGTTCCAAACACCTGGCTAGCCCACGAACTTAATCAAGCTCCACAAATTTTAGTACCAGTTTCCATCCTTGGCAGTCACTCAATTATTTTTGTAACAATACACATCTTCTGAGCCTTGAAAATCATTTCTACAAATCCTGGCTGCACCCCAGCCATCTTGAATTCCTAAAGAGGAATTTACATAAGAGAACAAAAGGAACATTTCCTTTATAACACAGAATCAAAGTGTCATTTCCTAGCTGAAAAGCAAAATCTTGTTTTACTGATTCACTGTTGAGTGTAGCAAGGAAACAGCTGAATAAGTTCTCCCCACAGACAACCCGTCACACACACATACTGGTGGTGTTCCCTGTCAGAACAGGCACATTCTTATCGCTTAGCATCTGTTTCCTTTTTTCTCAGACTTGTTTACCAGCATTTTCATTGAGAAGCTTCCTTACAGAGGATAATTTTTTTACTATCTCATTCATTCATGATGGAGTTACACCTCCCAGCTGCAGCTATTTTAATAGCTCTATGAGTTAGGTACATAATTTTTCTATATGACTCATATCCTATAAAATAATGAACTAAAATGCAGTACAAAACTTTGACAATTAAAGCTGTTTATAGTGACAGTTAATTTAAACAATATTATTTTAAATTATGTTGCTTCATATTATTTCACATGTAAGAGGACAATGATAGAATTATTTTTCATTTCAGCCTAAAAATAAATAGATTATTTTAATAAACTATTAATTATCCACATTAATATTATTTCTGTTATTCTAAATAGTTAGAATGTAAGAGTTTATTAAAGCAAAAAGTCTAGATGAAAAGGTTCACACTGGGTTTGTAAAGGTTGGAATGAAATTGCTATTTCTAGGAGTTTCCATGGAAACCACAGTCCTAAGCAAACCTCTGTATAAAAAGAAGAGATTTTTTTTTGTTGTTGCTAAGTGTTCTTGTGAAAATCCACACTAGCATCATTATAATATGTAGCCAAACCAACAGGCATTGTGGTTGAATAACATATAGCATGCAACCATTGTGTTTATTTGCAGAATATTTTAGAAATGAAAGTTCAGGCATCTGTGTGACCTTAAGATTTGGAGCTGTACAATTTTTAGATTTAGCATTGCTTTTATGTTTAAAGTGAATCCACATGGTTAAAAACCAAATTTACTCTAGGCAAACCTAAGAGGTTGTTAAATTTTTACAAGTAATACATACTTGATAATTTTAGCAAATAAGTAATTATTTGGTTTCTAATTGTTTTTTATTTGATCAGTTACTCTTACTATTATTGAGAGCATCCTTCTATCCTCTAAGCTTTTGCTTATAGTTGAATATAAGAATTTACACCTGTCATGGACAGTTTTACTATATGAGTACAGAAAAAAGTCTTTCCATACAGGTGAAAAATAGGGCAAGCTTTTCTTTCAAACCAAACCAGAAAGTTTTTGAATAAAGAGATATATGGCCAGATTCTAAATTCTTTATGTTCACAAACATGAACATAAAGATACTCTTTCTGTTTCTATAGCCACCTGAGCCAGCCTCCATGGTTTCTGGAAATTCAGATAATTCCACAATCAAACAGTGCAGTGTTATGTGAGCACAATAAGAGAGTTTATGTGAGCAAGGTGTACAAAACAAGAGAGTAGACAAAACTGATCAATATTGTCTTATGCTAATTTAAGGACACAATACCTATTTATTTCTCTGGGATTTCTAGGGAAAATAAAATATTACAAGTTCTTCATTTACTCTCTTAGGCTGATGAGAAACTGAAATTCATATCCATCTATTTTCCGTCAGTTCCAGTGTTAGTGCTGTTTATATGACTTACATTTCATTGGAACAATGACAGAAATGCCTCTGCCGATGAATTAGCAACACGTGTTGTGATTATTGATATGATATTCCAAACATATTGATTGCAAGAATTTTTTTCCTAAAGCAATTGTATACTGTAGTGAAGCTTTAAATATTTAATTAAAAGCTGTGTATTAATAAAAAATGATTCAATAACTCATCAAATGCAAAATTCTACAATGATATCTTTATAAATTATTTAGCAACCTCAAGAGTGTTGGCATTAATAAATTAAATTCAAGGACATCTGGTCAACATACTTACAAAAACTAAAAATAGAATTCTTTTTATCAATGCAACATTCTGGACTCTTATGAGCAACTTCAAATTTACTTGATAGCTTCCTCCTCAGAAATGCTTTTTTCAGGAGGCTAAATTAATGATATGAACAGGAGATTATGAAACACAACCAACAGTTAAAATATATAGGTTTATATCCATCCTTCTTTAAATTTGGTTAGTTAGCCAAAAGCAATAATCAACATTTTTTCCATCTTCCGAAAGATAGCTGGACATCTGCTTTAATTTTGGCTGCTAGCAGACTCACTTAGTGAGCACTTAGCTCCAGAAGACCTTGGGATTTGTACTTTTGAATCCTGCCAAGAGGTTTTATTTTCCATACAGCACACTTTGGGTTTTTGATATACAGATTCCTTTTAAATTAATGTCTACAATCTCCCTACTTTGATCTATTTTCAAACCATCCATGATCATATTCAGCACACTAATCTAAGTGTCTATTTGTATTAGTTACTCTAGTCAATGAATAAATACATGCACATATTTAATAAAAGGAGAGTTGGTTTTGTTTGTTTGTTGTTTTAAAAATCCACAGACTTAGCAGCCATAACAAGTTATTAAATGGAGATTTTGAATCTCTTCCTGTGAGTTGAGTCTTTAACTCTCAGAATGGAGAGCTCTGGTAATCTATAGTATACACTTTAAAAAACTATTTTCTCAAGTATTGTTCATAAGTAATAAGCAGGGAGAATAGTTATTTAAGGTTATTCTTAGCAAGACAAAGATACTTTCCAGCAACAATGGTACAACTGAAAGTAAAGAACTTCCTGTTGTGTTTGGTATTCAAAAGCCCCTCCACGGTTTAATCACTATCATTCATTCGAATTAACTCAATCGTACTGATTCCATAGGCTTTGTATCTTAATGCTTCTTCTATGTATCTAGATTTTTAGGATTTTTATTATTATTATTTTGTTGAAGAATAACTTATCAAGACAGCTTCAAGAGCCGAGTATTAATTTATATGTCATCTAAAAGAAATTATCAGATTTCCTAAAGACTTAACAGAATCTAGCACAATGTATAGACACTGATAAGCACAGAGGTCTCAGTTGCCTAAGGGAACATTAAATATATTTAAAGTTTCATAATAATTTAGGAACTAGTAGATGTTCAGCTGCTATGGATGTCTCTCCTTGATTTCTTGCTATTTTTTTTAATGTTTACAGTAAGCATAAACCAGAATTATATATCTGGGCACACAGCAACCTGCTGAGCAACAAGTGACCTTATCAGAAGGATTTAGTTTCAAAAATAATATGTGGAAAAAAAAAAATCAGGTCGTGGAGTTCACTCAAATTTGAAACTGTAACCCTTTCAGATTAGGGGAGATTTACTCATAGAAATCAATGAAATGCAAGTGGGCTACCACCAGTGAAGGTTCTAAACAAAATACAAAATACTGTTGATTGATTAACCCTTGTACACTTTCCACCACACCTTTATGTCATAATTGTTCAGTTGCCTTTCACAATGAATGTCACACGTGCAAATGAATCATAGACAAAGAGCCAAGAGAAGCAGGATCAGATAAATGGCTACAGTGACAGCGGCAGTGATTTACTTCATTTCTCCTAAAATAAAGCAAATTAAAAATGAAAATGCTGAATTTTTCAGAAGCCTAGATCTTTAAAATGCCTATGCAGTAAGAGCCCGTGGCTAAGAATTTACCATAGAAGGATAGTTCCATGATGTAATCTCATCTCTACATGATTAAATGCACATGTTTAATAAAGCAGAGGACAAAAATTTTCTCCTTTCAAAGCCAGTGGTAAAAACACTTCATCAGGGCAAGAATTTTCTGTGCATTCTCTAGTTGTGCACATCAAAGGGGACTTATTTCAGTCCTTCAAGTTTTAAAGCACCCGTCAGCATTTTCACCCATTTACCCAGTATCTCACGGGATATGACAGGATAAAAAAAGTCTGGGATTTATTTCCCAAATTTATTCCAGATTCTTGTGGTTGTAATTCACTTATGTGTAAAGCTTTGAGTTCATATTTTGCCTATGATATCAAGCGTCTGTAGATCAAAACCCCGAGCCATCTTTTTGAGTCATAATATATCTAGAAACAGTCACGGGTGCTTACTAGGGAGTGGGGTGGGATGTTGGCTATTTCATCCTTGGTTAAGCCACACTTAATAACTAATGAAAGGGAATGGCTATATGACCATGTAACACAGTCTGTGGCCACTTCCTTTTTGCCCTCGCTGGAGCAATGCAAGGACAGCCTTAGCACTTCCTTAGTTTGGAGGACTCCTTCATCATTTGTTCTTCAATATTTTCAGGGTGCAAAAGCTGAGAAATTGATTTTAGCAAGTCACTGTAAACAGTTTGTCAATTTATCTCCTGCTCTTTGGTTTTACGAAGAAGAAAAAGGAAGATAGGGACAAATTAGTGTTTTAAGTGTTGTTTCCAATTCTGGAAGCAGTTTTTCTAGTAGGATCTGATCATTGCTAATAATTCTGACTTATTTACCCATCAACTTTATTATAATGATTAGCTTCGCTTTTCTAACAACAAAAAAGAAAAGTACACTTCATATAAATAATTGAAAAATAAAGTTAGCTCTTCCTTTTGGCCAATTAGACTCCCATAATTTCCATCATATTTGAATGAAATCAACATTTGTTTTAAAGCAGAACGCACTACCACTAGTAAGTAGAACTTTTAGATTGGTTTACAGGCAAATTTCTAATTATAATTGATAGCTACTTTGCTGTAGTCTGGAATATATAAACAGTTCTCCATTTGTCTTTGGATTCATAAAGTAGTTTTATAAAACATCGGGAGAGGAAATTTCATTCATATATTATTCTTAATCACTAGAGAAAAACTAATTGCTCAACTCCTGTTGACTTCACTGGTAGTATTGCAAGTCATAGTAATGACAGAACACATCATTACTTGAGCAACCAATGACAGAGTAGTTGGCTAGTTGAAGGAAAACTTTAGTGCTTCATCCAAAATCAGTAAACTGGTGGGTTTGGCCTCAATTTTCCCATCCTGGTTCTCCAAGAAACATTCTCTTCTAGGTGAAAAGTAGATTGGTCCGTCTCTTCTGGCAAGAAAATTGGAAATTACTGAGTAGAAGAAAGAAATGTCTTGATCCTTGTGTTGGTTTTGTTTAGTGAGGGGTGTGGGGGCGTATGGTGGCAGCTTCTGTAAGAAGCTGCCAGAAGTTTCCCCTTTATCCAGTGGACTCCTAGGGCAGACCCACTGCTGGCCAGGGCCAAGCGAATTGGTAGCAGAATGTTCCATGTTAACGCCTCTGTGATAATGTATTTAAGAAGGGGAAAAATAAAAAGAAGAAGACGAAGATGTGACGAAGCTAATGTGGGGACAGAGAGGGGGAGGCGCGAGCCTTGTGGGCCTTGCAGCCCTCACCCTCTGGCCTCCCACTGGGCAGCCGTCTGGGCCTGACCGCGCCCAGCCTGGCTGCAAGAAGTAGAGAGGAGATGTGAAGAGAACCTGAGAGGCGCCTGCCTGAGCCGATTGTGAAGAATTTTTTGTGAGAGGAATGGCTGCAGACACCAAGGTCAGTGAAGAAGGAGGGAGAGGAGTAATGTTGCTTCCAGCACAGATTCCTCTGCAGCGGTGAAGACCATAGTGAAGCAGGCTGTTAATATTAGTTAATATTTAAATCAACTTCTATGAAATTACTATCCCACATAGTCTTTATGGACTATATTAGTTGTGTTTAGTGCTTTATAGTTCCATACCATCACCAGACAAAGGTCAATGAGATCTGAACCCGTCACACTGGCATGTGTAATTTTGGCAGATCTAAAAGCAGAAATATCATTACGTTCTGTGTTCTGTCTGACTTATTGCCTAAGCTCTATTGTTCTAGGCATGAGCCACAAATTCAATAAACAACTCTGTGTGTTTAGATCAATTTCAACACATGCACAGAATCCAACACATTTGGGACAGACTCACTTCGCGTGAACAATGGGATTTGTCTGCAGATATAAGAGTCATTCATCCAGAGAACTATTAAATCACGAGACAGAACAGTAGGGTAGCACATTTTTGCAAAAGGTGGTGGCTTCCTACCAAAATCAGGAGGGTAATGGATCTGGGCTTGTAGTTGTGGTTTTCAAAAGAATTAAGTGGGCTTTTCATAACGGAGAAAGTTTGCCTGTGGAAAACAAGTCATTAACAAATAAAGGAACAAAACAGCCCATTGTGTCACCCAGCTTTTTTCTTAGATACATTATGGTAATTTCATACGATGTACTTAGGATCCTGAATGGGAAAACTGATCTGTAATATCCATGCATAGGGCTTAATAAGAAATGTACTGCAGGCTGACAAGGTGGATTATGACAGTCACTACAAGAATACAATGACATCTAAGTTAAGAACAGGTTTGCAAATACTACTCCAAATGTACGCTGTTAAGATGGGAATATTCAATAACACTGTTGCTATTCAAGGCAGTTCTGTAGCAAACACTTTCTATTTGCAAATTGAAGGTGGGTAAGTTCTCTTTAAAGGATGATATAGATAAAAAGGAGGCAGCTGTTTCACTAATCAGAGGGTTACACTTCAAGGAAACCTGAAGATGAAGATGAAAATAAAGGGCTGAATCTCTTATGTGTTGCTATCTACTGTGACATGGTTTAACACTAAATCACGTTAGATGGGAATCTGAGAAGTGCAAAGCTGTTAAAACCCTTAATTTACAACTACTAATTTTCAGTTGTTACAATAGTTCATAACTTAGAATATATACACTTTTTCTAAACATTTTAAAAATATTAGCATATTATCTGGTAACTCATCCAAAAATATTTAAGATTTAAAAATCAATAAAAAAATAACTGTTTCTTAAAAAAAAAAAGAAAGTAATATATAGTACTAAAGATATGTTCAGGAAGCAGTAGCCCATCACAGTTTGAAAGGAAATATATGTAATTCTGAGGCCTAAGGATCAAAGAGAGAATTATGAAGTGAAAGTCTAATTCAGGAGGAAATTAAGATTTGCAGAAATGTTCATATATTCAAAGAACTATTAAACCTTCTTTGTAGAAGTAACAGATAATTTTTCAAATACATTATAACCACAGTTAAACTGGCAAACAGTAAGTGAAAAAAGTCAGGGAGAGCTCTGCACTTTTGATTGGTGCAGTGACTTCCTCAGAACTTACAATAGCTGATAAATACCATCTGCACAGAAATGGCAAAGGGTCTATAGTTTGAGTGGGGATTATTTTAAAATTCAGGAAAAATCTGAAATGCTCAGGAAAAAACACTTGAAGGGAGGAAAGTAGGGTAGATTATTTGTTCTAGGCAGTGCATTTGATATATAATTTAAATCATAGATGAATCACAATTCAAAAGATAAAACAACAGATTTTCAGCTACCATATTTTTTATAAAATAGCAATATTCAGAAAATTTTGTTCTCTTGAAACATGTTTCTTTGAATATAAAGTAGAATTTTCCTTTAACTACACCATATAAACTTTCTGAGTGATTGAATACACGCATTAGTCTACTTTTCCTTCCATATTAAAAAAGGATAATTTATACCATATCTGTTCTATTTCAGAGACCTCCTTTGAATGGTTTTCCTCTGGTTTTATTCTCAGCTGATCATTGTCATGTAAGTTCAATTACTTAAGAACTTGAAAAGAAAAATTAAGGGAAGTGAGTTTGACCTTAACTCATGGAAATCTCTTTGGGAGGTTCTAACCTGTGCTGGAAGACACTGTTTAGTTTATCTGAGAGAAAGAAGTGGAAGACAAAGATCCTTTAGACGATACAGCAATGAAATCTCTATTTAGAGGGTACTTATTATGCATTTTAACATTGATTAGATATTTTAATATCCCAGTTCTCAAGTTAAATAATAAACTATTTCAGGAAATAAACTTTTGTCTGGAAATGCGATTGGTGTATTCTGGCAAAAGAAATTTAACAGATGACCGTTCACAAAAAACAATAAAAGAATTAAGTGTTCTCTCCTAATTAAAAGAAGCTCTATTTTTCTAATTTTATCCTGAATTTCTATTAATTTGTTGTTTTAAAACTGCTGTTACTACTCTTTTATATCTCTACAGTTTTATTTTTCTTACAACGTATGGGTAACTTAAAATCCTCCTCCACTTTTACTAGAGTCACAGTATCTTCCTTCCTCATCCCTAACGTGTCTATTGTTGCACTTTCAAGAAGAGAACTAAACTATGTGCTTAAATCAAATTTAAAAGACTATCATAATATCAAGAAAATAAGAAAGAAAATAATATCAAGAAAAAGTCTCTTCAATATCTCCATTTTTATAAATTAATTATAACAATTGTTTACAAATAGTTCCTGTAAAATAAGAACTCCAGAGACATGTAGGTATCAAAAGATCATCAAACTACTGATTTTTATCCTTGTACCTTGAAAAGTTTTGTAAAATCTCACCTTTATTCAGCAGTTCAGAAACAGGATAATTAATAGTTCTGTGGGAAGCTGACAAGAAGGTGAGGCTTTTAATCATTAATGAAACAAACAGAGCCAGGAAATGCAATATCGCCAAAAAATCCATTGTCTAGGCTAGTTAAAACAACTACAGTGCTGTACACTGTAGCTGATAGTATTTTACTGATGGTCAATCATCAGCTGATTTTGGAGGCATAAGCAGCCAGCTCAGGTGGCTTCAGTGCAAATCATGTAGAAAAAGGCAATGACAGTAGATTAAGGAGCAGTGCAAATCACGCCATGTGTAGGAGTCAGGGAAGAGGGCTCTTGCCCTAACTTCTACCCATATTTGTCACAAGTTTGATCCCAGCTGTAATGTCAAGGATTCCCAAAGCTTTTGATGGACATCCTTTCTCTCCAAAATAATTTATATGAACACATCTCACCTGTATCATACAGCACTGGAGACTTGCATTTTAATGATATTTTTACCTGAATTTGATTCATCAAGGACAAAAAAAATCATGAGATTCTACAAGGTGGTTCTTCCCTGGCACAGTCAGACTGGATTCTTATCTTTCTGCATGGTGTATTTGGAGAGAGTGAATTATTGAAAGACCAGACAGAGACTTACTTGAAAATATCGTAGGAGCTATTTAGCAACAATATTGTAGTTGATCAGATTAATGCCATAGCTATTATACTGTTACAAACAACAGTCCTCATTCTGTCCTTGCTGCTATTTGGCTTTCCTATCATTTTCCTACATATTTGATGGTGGTAAAGGTGGGGGTTTTATGACAGAATTAATCAGCCAAGTTCTTTTCTATGGACTGTGTTGTGACTCTGAGCCTTCCCCAAGATCTGACTGCTCAGATTGGACTGTCTGGACTTTCAGAGACTTCAGTCACCTTAGTCCAATTCTTCATCTACCACCCCAGCTCACACACTGCATTAACGTTGCCTTTCTCAGTTTTAGCTTAAATATTTCCCCCAAGAGTCTATTAGTCAAATGAAACAGAAAAAATGGGTGATATGTGCATACATGTAGTCTATGAAGATAATTTTAAGCCATTATCCTTTCACTTACACCTAAAGGACACGAAGCTTAAATCAACATAAAGTCATAGTAATTCTTGTAGTTTACACTTTATTCCTTCTCAACTTGAGGAGCAAGTTTTCCTCTATTTTATAAAACTTCTGCAAATATTTCTCCTGATAAAAATAGATTAAGAAAACTCCAGTCTGTCTCCTGCCTTGTTTTTAAGCTTTCAGCCTTCTCTTCCAGGTGACTTCCTAGAGCTCAACAGGGAACTTCCAAAATGCTACCAGGCAAATTTGCAGGGAGGCATTTTCTGATAAAACAATTCTCTTTCTAAGACATTTAAATTTAGAATGAGTGCATTTATTTTGTTTGCTTTTTAAAATTATCCTTTGGGACTTCTAGCCCAAATTAGATATTTAAAACCCCACTCTTTAGGTAAAGTTTGCCATCAAAGATAAACATAGAGTTAATTTTCCTAGTTTTATTATTTTCTTGACCTTCAGAAGATTGGGGTTTTTTTTAAATTCAAGCTAGTCACCAAAACTCTGGTTATAGACAATGGAAACAAAAATAGACATTTCAAAGAGAAGATTACTCCAACTGTATAAAACTGGGCTGAAAGCTTTATTTAAGATGCTGTTCTCTCCACTGAGTACAAAGAGACAATACAGTGCCATAAAACCTAATCTGGATATGTGAAAGGTTCCATTTTGATTTATTTTTCATTTCGGGAAAAACAGCAGCAACAACAATGGTTTGACCTTTTATATGTTATATTTAGGAATATTTAAAGTAAAAGTTCCATACTTTTCTGATGATATTTTTAAGGAAAAAACCCTAGATTTATAAAAAGTGTTATGTTTCTGTTCCAAGAAGGAAGCCTTATTCAAAGTCTCAGAAGTATTCAAAGGATGAAAAAGCATTTCATGCCAGAACTGCCTGTTAGGGTATGGCATGGGGAGTAAGGGGTGGAGCATTCTCTGCATTAATGAGCCTTTGACAGGTGTTAGGCAGGCCCTGCAAGGGGTCCTGGCTGTTTTGCCATAAGCAGCCAGATCTGGTTTTGCATTGTACTCCCCACCATGGGACTCCCCACGTAGGGTGACCTGGCTTCCCACTCAGGCTGCAGCCACCACCGTTCTCCTGCCAGCAAGAGCAGTGCAGTTGATGCATGAGGGCTTTAGGAGAACTCCTGGATGGGTATACTGGAATTTGTTTGCTGCTCGTCCTCACCCTTATCCCTCCATAATCTGTCTCCCCCGGCTGACATGCTTAGTGGCCACAGAAAAGACATTTTGCTAAAAGTCTAAAGAAAGTACATCACCACTGCAATACAGGGTACCCTTTATTTACATTTAAAGAAAGGATTTTAGTGAAGTGGATAGAAAGCAGCCAGTAAATTTTTAGATGCATCTATTACCTCTTAATCATTTCACTACAGTATTTTCCTTTGAATCAAAACAGATAAAATCTTTAGAATTTATTTAATGGATATCTGTACTGATAGTCCCAGTGGACTGTTAGCCTTAAGACAGTACAAAGCATCACTGTTGCTTAATTGGAACAGCATTAGCAAACATTGAATTTAATTGTGAAGCATTTGCCTGGTGCCAAGGGGTTAACTAGCATTTGCCCAGATGTTTGAGTGAGAGTTCTGGCATTGTGTTACAGAAATAAAAGATTCAAAGAGAGAAGCAAGAAAAAGAAAAGAAAAAGTTGTTGAATAACATTTTTATTCTTGATTCAAACCATTGTCTTCAGTTTTTTTATTTGTTTGGGTTTTTTTTTGGGGGGGGGGGAGGCGAGGCTTAAATGTAATGTTGGATGTTGTTGGCAGGCTGCAGATGAGTGCGAAGTACTGTTAATAGAATCATAGAATCACAGAATGGTTTAGGTTGGAAGGCACTTTAAAGGTCATGTAGTCCAACTCCCCTGCAAGGAGCAGGGACATCTTCAACTAGATCAGGTTGCTCAGAGCCCCATCCAACCTGGCCTTAAACGTTTCCAGGGATGGGGCATCCACCACCTCTCTGGGCAACCTGTTCCAGTGTTCTACCACCCTCAGTGTAAACAATATTTTCCTAATGTCTAATACGAATCTACCTTCTTCTAGTTTCAAATCATTACCCCTTGTCCTATCACAACAGGCCCTGCTGAAGAGTTTCTCCCCATCTTTTCTGTAGGCCCCCTTGAAGTACTGGAAGGCCTCTATAAGGTCTCCTCAGAGCCTCCTCTTCTCGAGGCTGAACAACCCCAACTCTCTCAGCCTGTCCTCATAGGAGAGGTGCTCCAGCAATCTGATCATCTTTATGGCCCTCCTCTTGACTTGCTCTAACAGGTCCATGTCCTTCTTATGTTGGGGGCTCCAGAGCTGGACGCAGTACTCCAGGTGGGGTCTCACAAGAGTGGAGTAGAGGGGGAGAATCACCTCCCTCAACCTGCTGGCCACACTTTCTTTGATGCAGCCCAGGATGCTGTTGGCTTTCTGGGCTGTAAGCGCACATTGCCACCTCGTGTTGAGCTTCTCATTCACTAGCACACTCAAGTCCTCAGCACACCCAAGTCCTACTGTTATTCAGAATAGTAATTAAAAGCAATTAAAGACCACCTTTCTTACACTACTGCTATGTGGATGCTTTCTTGCTTCATGAGTAAAACGAAATTTCAGGCCTTGACTTTAGTAGAAGATAACCAATTAGTAGATAAGATAAATATTATCTCCCAACTCTGGCTATAGTAATATATTCCAGTGAAAAAGAGTCAAGCAATGGCATGCCACTGTCTTCATAAAACATCTATGATTGTGTATAAAGTCAACAGGCAAGTGAAATAGGATCTGAAAATCTATATATTTATTAAAAAAAAAATCCCAACAGATTGGTGCTTGTTCTGCTTTGAAATTTCTTTTTTTTTTTTTCTAATTTTCAGGTTTGAAAATTAGAAAAAGATGACTTGTTAGTTTCTCTAAAGCTTTCAAGATACAGTCAGTGTGTAACTGCAGTGGAGAAAAACTACTGTCCTCAGTTTAGAAAACGTATATACTACTGAGAATTATCTAGACAATTCCAAAGTGTAGCAGGCAGGAAATTGCGTACTTCTCTGCATGTCAGGGCAGATTAATTACTGTTCTGAACAATGCTAAGTTAAGAAAGGAAGATTCTGAAAAACTAATGTTATGATTTATCATCTAAACCTATGTTCTTTTGCACAGTTTTGGAAATGATCCTAAGGCCTGCTATCTATTCAGGATTTCTATTCCTGGCTGAGGAGAATGGCAAAGAGATAAAATTAGAAGTCATGGAGGAAATAAAACTGTTCCACTGTGAGCTGAACCTGGGGTTTTTGTTTTGTTTTGTTCTGTTTGTGCTGGGTTTTTGACTTGTTTCATTGTGTTTGGATTTTTTTGTATGTGTGTGTGTGGGAAAACTGAATTTCGACGGCAGAAGAAATAATTTCTTCACTTTTTGTCTCTTCCTCACTCATGAACTCAGAACTGAAAAACTGTGCTGCAGCAAAACATACGAAGTGAACTAATCCTGACAGAACTACATGAGAATTCATGGTATTAAAGCACAATCCATTGGCCCTGGAGTATAAATCTGAGAGAAGGGAGAAACAGAACTTTGCTCCTGGAAGTCATGCACAGACTTCAGCAAGTTGCTAAGACTGTGTCCGTGTTGTACACTCAAGTGCTTTACTCATTTTACTCAATACATCTAACTACCTAAGCTAGTTCTGTTACTAGAGCTACTTAAACACCCTTCCCTCTTTTCAGGAAGCTTCTGTAGAGCTCAAAAACTTCTTCTGTGACAGGTGCCATAACAACATGATGTCTCTACCTGAGCAAGTGCATTGCTTTTGTGTCGTAGGCAAATACAATGAATATCAGGAGGTTCTGCAATACTGCTGAAGGAAGAAAAAGGAAGAACGGGAAGGACTGTACATTAGATATTGCCCTTCTGCATTCCTCCCATTTCGCTTGTATTTATAGAACTAATTTTCTGTCAATAATTTAGTAAGTGGACTAAAGGATTCAGATGCACACTCCCTTCAGGGTAGTTGCCAGTAGCTGGTCTGTGATGTCGCAACTGAGTTCAACAGCTGAATTTTGGAGCTTGCTTTTCATTTTACTCCCAACAGTGTTATTCTACTGAGCTTCACAGAATTGTTCCTGGTTTGCATTACTATGACTTAAATGAGAATTTAAAGTTCTAAGTGATCTCTTTGCGATATTTGCTGAGAACATAATTTCTACTTTGCAGAAAAAAAAAAAAAACAAGAAGAAACAAACGAATAGATTTTCAATTCATAATGTTTTTTGCTGATTTTTGTCTCCCTACTTCTCTCTAATTTGTATCCTCCGTCTGTCTCAGGATGCTTACATAACTCACAGTACATATTGGAAGGATTTACAGTTTACTTAAAGATTACCATTTAAGCTGTTGCTTTCAGATTTTATTAATAATGTATTATGTTTTCCATCTTATGCACTACATTTCTTTTGTGAACCTTGCTGAAAGTACATTTGGAGGAGAGAAAAAAAAAACATTTTAAAAGAAAATGTAAAAAAGTAGTTTGCAAGTGATGATGTATGTGTATATGTATATGTAACTAATTTTATAATTAAAACCCACTTCTCAATCTACAAGTTCTCATCTGATGTAAATCTAGTTATCTTCATCTGTACCAGAGGAAGGTTTGAGCCAAACACATCAGTGCCTCTAAAAGCAAACAGCTTGTCACAAGTGAAATTACAGGAATTCTTCTTATTGTTGCCAGCACTTCTATTCTGCTCTGAACCATGAAGCAGAAGCAAGAAAATAAACACATGTTCCTCACCTAAAGTTAATCATAGGGTTGGGTGGAAGACAAAGAATTTACAGTATTTCTACTTCAGTTCCAGTAAATAACCAGCATACTTCAGCTGATCAGTCCACAGTATGTTCACTGTATGTGAAAATGTACTAAACCACTTCATTTTTATTTGTCCTTGGTGTTAAATCACAAAGAGGATTGTAAAGCTGTGGAGGAGGACTGGGGGTAAATAGAGTGGGAGAAAGGTCTCAAGAATCATCTTGTGGTTATAGGAAACAGCAAAGAACTGGAAGCCAATAAAGTCCCTGATGCATGTGACCGGGGTCAAGTCACCTGGTGCCTTTTTCATCATCCTTTGACAGAGCTCAGAATAAGTAGACTAACAACAGAATATCACTGAAAATGCAAAGCTATTTATGAACAAAGCTTTAATCATCAGCAAATAAAATTAAACCAACCTGTTAGGGAATTTCATTCCAGCTGTGCTGCATTTGCACAAAGAAGTGAAATCCCAGATGATTAACACATCTGTCAAAATTAAAAACAAGACAAAACAATGTGAATTTGATGTGATTCTTCAGTCCAGCAATTCTTATAAAAGCCTAACTTCAGTTTACCTGAATTTCTAGTGGCCAATTTGACTTAGTAAAAACAACAATTAAGTGCCTTTCATCACCTATTTAGGATAAATCATGTGTTGTGCTTCTCTGACATTGCCAAAGTACCATAATTATGACTGTGAAATTATTTTTGACACTTTTAAAGTATGAGTCATCTAGTAGGAAGTGAATTTATTAGCTGTGCTATACGAAGTGTGCTAAAGGGAAAAAATATGACTGATGCTATAGATTTGTCAGGAGAGAGCAATTAGGTGACATGGAGATGATACAGCTGCAATTGCTCAATAATGGAGGGAACTTAAATATAAAGAATAATTAGATTTTTACATATTTACATTTGTATAGATTGAATTATTTTTCCCTGAATCCAGTGTACACCTGAGGGCTTGTGAAAATTGTGTTAGTTGGGTCAGATAGGGGTGGTGAGACTTCCAGCCAGGAGATACTCACTGCCAGGCGCAGAGTCGCTCTGTGCAAGAAAGCGCAGCTTGGCTTGCTTTCAGCTATTTCAGACAGTCACTGCATCACTCTCTGTTGCATCGCTAAGTGGGAAGAGTCCTGTGCTAAAATGGACAGATATTTCTAGTTCATGAACCTGGTGCTCCACACCCTCCTTCCTCTCTTGTAAAATCCTTATAGCCAAATCTGTGGATGAGGCATCAAAGATTCATTTTGTGCTCTTCATACTAATCCTGCCATTGTGCTAATCAAGCCTGCATGTTTAACAGCATTTTGGATTTGAAATTATCTAAATGGAGTCTTTGCCTTATGATCAGGGTTCATCTAAAAGAAGAGAAATAATATTCACATCTACTTCTTCTCTTCATTATTATTGCCATCATTCTCCCTTTAGAGTTATTTTAATTTACATCAGTTAAATTTAGCCTCCTATTTCACGTTTCACACGGTATAGACTAATACCTACCCAAAACTGCTTACAGTCTAGAGACAGAGCAAGAAAAAAACACATTCGTTTTTTTTATATCAGTAAGAAGCATGGACCAAAAGGGGATAGATATGCAGAGCGAAACAGTTTGTGCTGAGGACCATTAAAAAGACTGTAGGCATTTCAGGGTTGTTAACTTTGGAATAATTCTCATCTAGTCTCATGGACTGAATAATTTTGTGTGTGTGTGTCTAGAGTCATTAGGTGCACTCCTGGACTACAGCTTCCAGTTCCTTTTACGTCAAAAGGAATCCAGTTCATGTACTCTGAAATGGCTTCACAGTGCAAACCCAGGAAAAAAAAAAAAAAGAAGGATAATAGGGAGCTTAAAATCAAAACATGAATGTTGTGTACATTTAGAAAATAGAAGAACAAATAATTACATTCCATTGCTCGGTTCCACTAGACCTCTGCAACCAGAATTGAAATTGAATCTAAAATTATTTAATATAAATAAAAAGATACGCATTAAAAAAGCATAATTATTTAGAAGTACAGTAAATCTATTGGAAAAAACCCAACATACCAAGTTAAGTCACGGGAAAAGTGTTTTGCATCATTTGCAGGTGTTGTGGTTTTGTTTAGTGAGGGGGGGCCTAAGGTGGAAGCTTCTGTAGGAAACTGCTAGAAGTTGCTCCCCTATGTTTAGTGGACTCAGCCGGGCCTAGGGCGGACCTGC
>JAAGAY010027249.1:3207-29347 GCA_011801015.1 Ardeotis arabs | reverse complement strand
GGGAGCTCGCGGGATGGGGATCCTCCGTCTCTGCACCTGCAGACGCTGTGCCCCACGCTCGAGGACTGTGGCCCTGCAGGGCTGCCCCACACCTCCAAAGGAGCGATGGCAGTGGTGTCACAGTGACCCTGGTGACATCACAGAGCTTCCCTGGACCGCACCCCAGGACACCAGGCCCAGCCTCGGGCGGCTTCCGTTCTCCACGGAACAGAACAGAATCGACTCGAGCTGGGCAGCGGAAAGGGACTGGCAGCGCTCACCCGGTCCAACTGCCAAAGCCACGGCCCAGTTCCCATCGCTAAAGCTCTCCGCTGCTCCTTCCTGCTTTGCGGTGCTTTAGAGAGCGAAAACAGCCGTACGCACGCCGGGTAACTGTGTGTCTGGGAGAAAGTAGCTTCCTAAGGCAACAGCTGTCAGGTAGCACTAGCACTCCCATCAACGATCCCAAAATTCAAGGGCCATACCTACAAGATGGATGTGCCTAATAACCCTTTCAACTAAGGAATTTTTTTTTCCGCTGGGTAAAATCCTGCTAGCTGCCTATCGCAGGTCCATTCAATCCAGCATACAGTAGAGAGGGTGTAAGCTTTTCTACCAGCTGGACTCCATTTTGAGTGTACAATCTCATTTCTCACTGCCTCCAGGGATGTTTTCAGAGAAGGCCGGCGTTTTAATTACTGCCTGGACTTCAGCCCGCACCCGGAGTCCGGGCTTGGCTCCAAAGGTGACAGGCCGTGACTGCTTTGGGTGTGTCACGCTGCCGGGCTAGAAAGCCTCTCTCAAGTATCCACCTTGCTGGATTCACGTTTATTCCGCTTTCTTGCTGACCTCAGACCAGTCATTATTTGCTGCTCATGAAGATGAAAGGTATGAGGGCTCTGAAGTCTTCCGCCACCAGGACACAGCTCCCGCTGGAGGACTGGAACAACGGCTGGAGGGAAGAGTGCCTTCCCCTTGGTATTGCATTAAACGGGCAGACTTTCTTCTGCGGTACTCCCTGCTTATTTACAGCTATGGACAAAACCCGAAGGTCTCTTAAAGACATTGATAAATACGAAGGAGATGCATTTCCCCGGGAGCGGTGCCTGGGATGTTTTTGGGACCGGCCTATCGTGCGGCTCAGAGCACCGTGCCCCGACCCTGCTCCAGCCTGGCGCGCTGCCTCCCCAAAACATGACTGCGTGAGGGACCCCCGCCTCTCCCCCGAGGCCGGCGCAGCTTTATGGTTTGCTTCAGAGCTTTTTGTTCGTCCCACATCGCCACAAACCCCGGCCAGGACCCGCCGAGCCTTGGCTGCGCGAAGGGAGCAACTCCTAGCCCGCAGCCCTTCCCGCGGTGGCGCAAGGCCCGCCGGGAGTTGTAGTCCTCCCGCCGCCCCGTCCCTCTCGCACCTGCCGCCAGAAAACTACAGCGCCCAGCGAACCCCGCGCCCCGCCGCCGCGGCGGGAAACGCGCTGCCTCCTGGGAGGTGGAGTCAAGGCGCCGGCGCGGCGCTGTTTCCTGGCGGGCGGCGCGGGGCCGGGGCCGGGCCCGGCAGCAGCAGGGAGCGGGGCGGCGGCGGCGGCTCGGCGCCGAGATGGCGGTCGAGAAGGAGCTGCTGCAGCTGGACCTGTACGGCCTGCTGGGGGTCGGCGAGAAGGCGTCGGAGAAGGAGGTCAGGGCTGCGGGGAGGCTCGGGCCGGGCCCCCTCTCTTCCGGCCGCGGCCCGGCTCTTCCGCCCCGCGCCTTTCCCGCAGCGCCGGGGGCCGTTGCCGAGGGCAGGAGGCGGCTGGGCCGCGGGGCTGCCGTTGCTGTCCCCGGGTGTTTGTTGAGGGGTCGCTCCAAGCGCGGTTTTGGTAGGATGGCTCCGCCGCCTCGAGGGGGGCCGCGGGGGCCGGGGAAAGGCCAGTGTCTCTCAAGTGACCCTCCTGCTTTCCTCTCTCCAGCCCGTGGGGCCGGACCTGGCTTTGGGGGAGAGGGAGGCCGGCCGGAGAGATCCGAACGGATTGCCTCGGACGGTGTTTCTCTCGCTTTGATCATGTGCCTGCAGAGGGACAGCTCCTCCTGTGTTTACCAAAAATCCGGTTGCTAGAGGTTAGACTAGGTGCTGTGGGTTCCCGGGAGTCATCTCGTTAATTTTGTGTTTGGAGTTACAAGTTTCCGTTTTTTCTTTAATTGCTAAGCCAACACCAAGCACAAGACTTGAGCAACTGAGCTGGGGAAGTGACCTTTTCAAGGGAAGTAAGGCTCTGAGTAAAACTGTTAGTAGCTGAATAAAGGTGAACTTGAAAGGAAAACTTTGATTTTCCTCCTCAGGCCTTGTCTTTGGTGCTTTGTTTGTTTGGTTTTCTCTTGGGCAGCAGCAGTGCAGCGGGGTAAAACTTGGAAGCTACAGTCTGGGCCTACACAGTGAATGTGTCTGAGGCTGCCTGGAAATTCCACGTGGATTAAGCACAAAAGAGGGGAACGAGCCAAATGTAACACACAGGATTGAATGAGATGAAGACTTCAGGTGACCTGAGCTTCACTACTGGGCTAGTCGCTGGGGGCAAAGGATGAAAAAATTACAAATTGGGTGTTCTGGTGCAACTTGGAAAAGTGACAAGTGTAAGTCAGAGTGCTCATCCTTGATGTAAAACACTGGCAGCAGCCCGCAGACCCTCTGTGTGCAGCGCAGCGTGGCCAGAAGGGATGAACAGAGGGGAGCAAGCTGTTCAGCAATCGAACCTCATTGTGTAGAGAAGCCTTATGTGAAGTTGCCACCCAGAACGGTTATTGTACTAGTTGTGACTGATAGCGGGGCAGAGACCTGCCTGCCTCTTAAGCGGAGCCTTGTTTGGGCAGGAGATGGATTAGCCTGCAGGGCTTTAGCTGGGCATGTCCCTCCCAGGAGCTTTGCCCACCAGGTGGGGCCAGGCCACCGCTTACTCCACGCGTTTCCGCGCAGGACTGCTTGGCAGTGGAGCAGCAGCTTTTCTTCCTTTCCTGCGTGCAGATGTTTCGCTGACAAAGGGAACTCGCGTTCTTAGAAGTGACTTAGCTCAGAATGTTGTCAGTCTCCGTTGAAATGTAGAAAAGCTCAAACAGTCTTTGGTCAGAATATCTTCACCTGGCCAAACTCAGTCGTTGCGTGGTAAAGAGTGCTGTCTCTGCCCAAAGCTGCAGCTGCAAAGAACACGGTATCCCTCTGCGAGAAAGCTGCCTCGGTGGACCAGGCTTGGCTTTGGTGGTCGTGAGGTTTGGCTGCCATAATACGGTGCACCTAGGAGTAAAACTCGTGCCTTTGAAAAGCTTCGCCTCGTTCGAAATACGGCTGCCTGCCTCCGAAATGGCCTGGGCTCAGATGCTCCTCCCTGCAGTACAGCGTGCTTAAAAAGGACGGGTCACCGCGCTGAGGCTGGACACCTGGCTTTGCAGAGGTCTCTTGCTGTCATGGTAGGCTGAGGGCTGCTGGAGCTGTCGGCGCTCCAGAAATGGTCTTTATTGTCTGTCCGGCCTGGGGGACGTCTGGTCGTGCTGGTGAATGCTGATTCCACCACAGCCTTCCACTGGTGATAGGGAGCTGTGCTTTCAGTTAAGCAAAACCAACAACAAAAACAACAAAAGAAACCTTCTGAGTAGCAGGTTTTTGTTACTACAGGGCTGGTTTGGGTTTTGTTTTCCGAGTTCCTTTTCTCAACACAGCCTAAACAGCACCAACCAGTGAATCTCCGTTCTGGCTCTTGCAGGTTAAGAAGGCGTACCGGCAGAAAGCCCTGACTTGTCACCCGGATAAGAACCCGGACAATCCCAGAGCAGGTGAGATGGGGCTGCGCAGCCACAAACAACTCTTCCTGTTTGTTTTCACATCTGCAGGCTCCTGGACGCGGCGCTGCCGAACGTCAGGTCTGCCTTTGCATGTAATTAAGGGAATGCCTGGGTACGTGTCACGCGAAGCGTGTGTACGCAGGACTAAGGCCTGTTTTCATCACTGTTAGCTAGCTCTGTTATTTACAGTTGAATGCCTACCTGTTGGGTTTAGGAACATCAGTGTTAAGTCCGTGCTGAGGTTTTATTTGTACCTCTCAGAGTCTTCTGGCGTGGTACTTGAATCCCAGACCTTTGGCTGTGCTCTCCCCAGTTTTCACTGGCTGGTCACTATTTTATTTCATACCTCTCACAGTCAAAACTTCAGTAGCAAGCTTATCAATCATACTGTGCACGGCTCCCGTCCATTTTTGGCTGTTAGTGGCAAGGCTCTGACCCTGTGGAGCTGAGTACTCCAAAACGGTGAAGTTCTGTAGCTCCAGGTAGCAGTGAACAGCAGCGGTGGCTAGAGGGGTGCTGTTCCTCAGGACACCTCAAAATAACGTTGTTCTGTATCTTGCTTTTTCTAATTTGATAGGCTACAGTTGTACAGATTGAAAATTTATAACTGTAATACAGAGAAAAGTTTTTCCACCAGAAAAAAAAAATATTTTAGCAGTGATGAGAGGAAAGCTAGGAAGTTTGGTGTCTGCAGGAGGTTGAGAGGTGTGTGGGGATGCCTCTGGCTTGTATGCATAACCCTCCAGGAACAAGGTCGGCAATACCGACATAAAATGCAGAGTTTGAGTCTTGGGCTGAAAAGCTGTTGATGCGAAAGGGAGAATTATGTTTGGAACAGTGTACTTCAGGCTGACTGCGGGGTGAGTAATAAATTTCTGTAGATGGGTTCTGTTCAATTCATGTTTTCAAGATTTTCATTGAAATGGTCCCAGTTCTTGTTTCTTAGGTTACACTGAAGTTTATGTAAGAAGTGTCCTTTGAGTTGAGCTAATCCTGGCTGCAGGTTGGCTTACACGTGCTTTGGAAAGATTACTCTTCTTTCTGATGTTCTGCAGGTCTCCTCCATAAGGGATTGGCTTTCCTGGTTCATCTCCAGTCCACTAGCATGGTTTTCTGCGTCTTACCCTTTTTTCTTCTAATTCCCAGCGGAAGTCTTCCACCAGCTGTCTCAGGCCTTAGCTGTGCTGACAGATGCAGCAGCAAGGGTAAGGATGCCCATCGCTTGCTGATGCTGGGGTTGTGGGGTGTTAGCCTCTGCAAGCGTGCTGGGGAGCTGTTGGCGACTCTCTCCCTCTCTGTCCTGCTCTCTTCTCCAATTGTGACTTCGTGAATGCAAGTCTCACCTGTTATTTCCTGCAATTCTCCGTGAGATCGAATAGTAGGTGGCAGATAAGAACTTGGACAGATGTTCTCTTTGTGACTTGGTGTGCTGGGAGTAGCTCTGTCCGTTCACTGCTGGGGATGTGTCAGACTGGGGCATGTCCCATGAAAAAAAAAAAATTATAACCCACTGATTCAGGGACACATTAAATTCCCATTTTCAGTTCCCTTGAGGTCCAGGTCTGACAGAAAGCTAATCTCTAGATGTGATTGCTAAGGCTCAAAGCCTTTCTTTCCATGGGACACGAGAGACTTGTAAACAGAAAAGCTGAATGGTGGTCACAGCCTCTGTCCTTTTGCTGCGAGAGCTTTGCAGGCTGCCAGATGTAGCTTGGACTCTTGCTGTGAGGAAGTGCTTGAGTGCCTGCTGCTCAAGGCCTGAAAGTAATCTGGACACATGAAGGGAAAGAATAAAAACAAAATATAAATGAGCAAGAAACTCCATCCAGATAAACTCAGGAGAGAAGACGTATTAAAACTTCAGATGATAAGATTTAAAAACGTGAAATAACTCTGCTCTTTTCAAACACTGGCAAAGCTTGTCATCTCCCCTCCGAGGGGCAATTAAGCTTTTGACATCCACAAACTTTTTGGCTTCTGCATTTTAAAAAGGAAAAAGCGTTTAGCAAACCCTTCCCACACAGGAAGGAAAAATATCAGCTTTCCTAGTTTGTAAAACAAGAGCAGTGCTTTCTTATTCCACAAGTAATACTGGAGCATTTGTGCTGGTCTGTGCTTTACCTCCTACAGAAAGGTTCTGTGCAGGCTGGTGAACAGGTTATCAGGTGGTTTAAACAGGGGCCAGTGAAAGCGCCGGTTCACCCCAGTTCTGAAGTCTGTGTAGTGTTAGATGAAAGCTGATGTGTTATTGCTGCTGGAGAGTTCGGGTGCTCTTTGGTCTAATATGTTCATGTGAGTCGTCTGTCTTGTGAGTAAATCTTTCATATAAAACAGACCTTTTTAATTGTAGAACTTCCCTCTAAACCGAACCCCGTCTCTCACCAGTGCCCCTAAAGCTACTTTTGGCCTGCTCAGGAAACCAAATGTTCTCCAAAGCTCTGGAGATGGGTCAGGCTTTCTCTCCAGTACGCTTCACGGTTATTCCTGGGCTTCCTCACCCTTCCAGGTTCCATCTGGAGACCCTTGGGCCCCTTCTCGTGTGTTCAGGGTATTTGTGTTAACTTCCAACGCTTTTGGGAGGAATGCTAGCAAGAAGCAGGAAATGCTTCACCTCCGCTCGCAGTGCGTCAGTATGTGATCTCGCCGTTATCCACCGCTTTCCGTTTTCTCGTCTGCTTTCTGTAGTTTCACACTGCTCTGTTGGTTCTTTGACAGGCGGCGTATGACAAAGTGAGAAAGGCTAAGAAGCAAGCTGCAGAAAGGACACAAAAACTTGATGAGAAGCGGAAGAAAGTAAAGCTTGGTAATAAAAACAAAACTTCGTTTTCTCTTGGCTTGAGGCCTTCGTTAGCCGGGTGTTTGCATTTCTTCTACCGCTGGAATTCACCATTGATGAATCTGCTGTCTGTCTGTGATGGCCGTGGGTTCTTTGTGCCCAGTACAGTGTGGTAGCCAGCGGAATCTCTTCCCCGAGTCGTAGCTGGGGTGGTCCTGCGCTGGGCAGGAATTGGGGGTTTCGGTGACTGTTAAAGTCTGCTGATAGACTGTTGTGTGGGGGCAGAGGACTGGTAGCAGAGCTGTCAGGACTCTGCTTGGAAATTGGTGTAGCCAAGTTTGTGATCTTTCCATCCACCTTTGCTGCAGTGTCAGCAGTGAAAATTCTCTTTGGATTGTCTTAATTTTGTTTCTTTCTCTGCAGACCTTGAAGCCAGAGAACGAGAAGCCCAGACCCATGAGAATGAAGAGGACGAGATCAGGATAACGAGATCGTTAGAACAAGAAGTAATGATAAATGTTTTGATTTCTCCGCTTCTTTTGAGAATAATTGCTGAAAGTCTTTACAATCATAATGAAAACCATGTGATGAGATGCAGCAAATCTGTATAGCAGTCCTTCGGCCTTTTGGATTCATGGGCTCTCTGGAAGAGTGGCACGTAGAAGGGATCTTGCAGCAGTCTGGCAAATGTGCCAGTCCCAGGGTTTTATTTTTTGTCTGCCCTTTCATAGAATCATAGAATGATTTCCCTTTTGCACACCAGACAGTAACAACAGCTAATTGGGTAGATGCTGGCTGATGGGGACTGTGTCACTAGGAGCGTGGGGAGTCCAATTTTATGAGCACTGGAGCTGTCACAGGGTTGTGACTAGTTAGGACTCTTCACAACCAGCAGGAGGGTTGCCCCAGGAGGTGGGTGTAAGACAAAAGCTCTCTCTGGCAGTCTTTAGCTGGCATGATCCAACCATGGAACTGTGCCCTCAGATGCCCGTGCTGTCTCACCTCTGCTGTAGATAATACGCCTGCGTGAAGAAGGCTCCCGTCAGCTTGAGGAGCAGCAGAGGCTCATTCAAGAACAGATCCGGCTTGAGAGAGAGCAGCGCATCCAAGGTGAGAACAGGTGAGATTGGAGCCCTCAGCCGAACTGCGTGCACGTGGGACTCCAGCTCTTCTCTAGGCAGAGCTCATGTACAGATGCAGCCTTCTGACTGGATCGTTTTGCCGTGTATAGGTTCCTACTTGGCACCTTTTTCAGGTGTAAGTCAAAAGACCAGTATTTCTGTGGGGTTGCTTTCTTCCATGTGGCGTGCTACTCGTTAACGCGTTGTCGCTGCTCCTTTTCAATAAATATTCTAACGCGTTGAATCTAGATGGTGTGACGTGGAGCCCCACGGTTGTGCGGGAGGGAGCCTCAGGTCCTGCTCATCTGTCACAATTAAAACTGTCACTGTTGCAAACTCAAAATAGGGAATGATTCAAATTTGCAAAAAATAATAGTTGTCATGGGGTTGCTACTTCTGTATCCCCTTGAAAGTTCTCAGTACTTGTCACCCAGAAGAGACTCAGTGTGGAGAATAAAGTTTTGTTTATTTCATGGTTATGGAGGCTTTGCTTTCTGGAACTTGATTGTCCTGTTCCTGGACATACGCCGTTTTCATCGCAGATTTGTACAAAGACCAGCAACAAATCCGTCAGGAAATGAGCAACGTACTACACTGGAGAACATCTGCACTCTGTGCTGCCATACAACAATAGCTACTGACCTTGTTTGAGGTTGTCGCCCTCTAATTCCTGTGGGCTCGAGTTCGTCTCCTCGTGCAGGAGGGAATGAGATTTGTCGAGAATCCCAGAACCTCAGCCTTTGGTATTTCTGAACCTCGCTCCCATCCACACGGCTCTATATTGAATTGCCTTTTTAAATGTTCTGTATCTGCTGCGTGGGCTTAAAATACAGTGTTATGTTTCAGAAAGTTCTGTTCTTCTTTTTGAAGCTAATTAAGAGTGCCGTTCAGGTTTTCAGTTCAATGGGAAGACTCATTGTCTCTTGCTTCCTACCCCTTTCATTCTGTCAGAGGCTATAGTGTAGGATCTGTTGCTTTCTCGCAGGAAAAATATTGATCTAATGAGTTGAAAAACAATCAAACAAAAAAAACCCCAAACCAACCAACAGTCAACACCAGAGGTCCAGATGCAGATGCTCCTTTTGGGGTCACCGGGGTTTTCCTGTATGGCTGTATGTAAGCTGTTCAGCCTACCCTGGCCTTTCTTTACGTGATTTCAGACCAGGAACTGGGGAGGATGCTGAGCATTTGCTAAGTGTGAAACGCTTCGAGAGCCTTGCAACGAGAGCACATCGTTATAAAGTATTTAGTTGCAGAGCTACATTTAAATTCTTAGGCTCTGCTGTCCTTTTTTTTTTTTTTTTGGCTACCCTTGATTTTTCCACACTTGTTCCCACCAACAAAATGCTCTTGCGGGGAAAAATGTCACAGAATCTAACAGGTCTCCTGCTTGTGTTTTTACTTCCCTGTTTCTAGCCTTGATCATGGCAAGTCTGGGTGTCACAGAAGGGAAGAATGCTGATGTCCGATACTCAGTCTGTACTACAGTTCCCAATAGCGTTGCACGAGACTTCGGGGGCTGAAATGATCTAGTGGGAATCCAGAAGTGTTTGCTATTGCCATACGTAGATTCCCAGGGTGAATTTTGTGCTAAATGCTCTTCAGCGAGGAGTTTTCACCCATGTCCTTTCCATCTTTTTTTCTTTTCCCCTCTTTAGGCAAGCGAGAAAGAAACGGAGCAGAAGGCAGAATAACTCCCAAGCTCAAAGTAAGACATCCTTAGAAAGCTGAGTTTTGGTGAAAACTGGTAGAACGTTATGCAGCTTCGGAAAACAGAAGGAAAACTTCAACTGTGCTGAACTGGCATGTCCCTTTGTGCAGTGGAGGTGAAATTCCCCTGTCTAACGTGTACCATGCATGCAAACAGCTCCTGGCACTGCCTTTAAAATACCCTGCCTCCCTCACTTTTTCCCCGCTATCTGGTCTGGTTTTTTGAGTGTGAAATGGAGTTGTCTCTGCTTTAGGCACCGGGACAGATCTGTTTGTTACCCTGGTATAGCCATTAGTATGCTTTCAAGTATTATCTTTTTTTGCTTCAGTGGGCAGTGTTTCTCCCCGTTCCCCAAAGAATTTGTCCCTTTGCACGTTCCGATGCTGAAATGGCTGTCTTGGCCATTCTGGGGTTGTAGCTGTAGCCAGCAAACTTGGCTATTGTGCGGGTGGCAGGACTGCATTGGCTGTGCCAGTACGTGTTCAGATGGACAAAATTAACCTGTCCTGTTTATTTCCCAGCTAAAATGGAAATGTGAGAAGGAAGATGAGACGAGAGGGGGATACTCTAAAGACGTTCTGTTGCGGATCCTACAAAAGGTCCTGTCTGATGCTCTTTCCTACCACTTGATCTTCCCCTGCTCTCTGTTGTAAGAAAGGATAGTAAATTCTGGGGTAGCTACATATAAACCAGAGTGGCTCATTTTTTCCTCTCTTGTCCAGCTTTCTCACTCATGCCATTTTCAGATGTCATCAGGATGATCCATTGGCTGTGAAGTGTTCCCCAGCTGGTGCCTCTGTCTCATTCCCAGCAGGGACTCCTGCTGAAACAGCAACTGGGAACTCTTCCCACCGAATGGTTCACACCCTGTATAAAAGCAGACTGGCTGAGTGGTGATGGTGCACTTTTACCTTCACTTAAAGCACTGTACGTTAGCTGCTGTGGGGAGTTCAGAGACAGCAATAGACGAGCCTTTGATCTGATTAATCCCAGCATGTGGTCTTTATTTTTCCCTTCATGTGAGTACCTGCTGTAGCTCTGACTCTGAGCTGAGCAGCCCTCTTGCACTGGGGCTTGCTGGAAGCAAAGTGCGTAGCTCCGTGCCTCCCCACAATTATTTCCTGGAGGGACAGAAATTATGACAGGTTGGGATCAGTGGAAGCAGCATGCAAGACAGAAAGGGTGCCGGCTTAAGCCTCATGTCTGTGAAAACACGTGTTTTCTCTGCGTTCGTTCCATAGACGAACTTGACTTCTCTTCTGGGTCTGTAATTAACTTTCCTTTCTTCCTTTGTCTTAACAGTACGGCGATGTGCTCAATTTGTTGGTCTCGAGTAGGAAGACCGGGAGCGCAGTCGTGGAGTTTGCTACGGTTAAGGCCGCTGTAAGTCTGGCGGAGACCCCACGTGCGTGTAGGGGAGAGTGGGCAAGAAGGGGCGTTGCAGAGGGGAAGGGTTAGCAGACGGAGGGCCCAGGGACGCTGCCTTGTCATTAAGGCAGGGGGGAGAGGTAATGAGAGTCTGAAGGCACAGGTGCACGAAGGGAGTGGCGAAGCTGGAGGCATAAAGCCGGAGCAGATCGCGCACACAAACAAGCAGGCTGTGCATGTAAAAGGCTGAGGAGAGAGACAGCGCTTTAAACAGCAGGCACGGAGCCGTTTAATCAGCTCTCACCAAAGGTGAATTACCCGTTGTGGAGATCGGCTTAATGAGTTTTAGAGGTTGTGTCAGGCATTTGCAGCTTAAAAGAAATCCAAATGTCTTGACTTGCTACGAGTTCCAGCAACTCGTGTGGCTGTGGAAACAGAACTCATCAGCCACCCTTAATTTTAGTAGTGCCATCAGCTTACACTGTGCAAGAGTCTCTCTTCCTTGTCACCTGTGCTTTCGTTCATATGTCCAAGTGGTAACCCCCCCCAAATTGTCTGGGACCTGTTTCCAGAAGTACCGGCAGTGCGGTGTTCTGTCTGTGCCCGCTGCCGATGCGGGCCTGAAAGGGTGCTTCCCGTGTCGGGCAGCCGTGAACTCCTCCTGGTTTGTCCCTGCTTGGCCTTGGTGCCAGGCTGAAACGGAAAACCTGTTGGCATTGTTGGTGACCTGGGAGGGAGCGGGGGCTGCAGTTCAGATGGTGATGGAAGACTGTTCTCATTGGTAGGAGATGGCTGTGAAGAATGAAGTTGGCCTGATAAATAATCCTCTAAAGATCTCCTGGCTGGAGGGCCAGCCCCGGAGCAGTCCCAGCAGTGTCGGTTCTGACAGCACTGGCCAGCCTAGGACTTCACAGGTGAGGAGACGCGGGCTGCTGTTATTTAAATCTGTTTCTGTGACAACCTAGGGATAACAGTGTGCTTTGCGTTTACGGTAAGACGCGTCGATTCCCAGCAGAGCTGAAAAGAAGCTCTTAATGAAAGACCTGCCTTTCTGCTGAGCCTTTTTGTGCTGAAGCAGTGGCTTTTTTAAAGGAGCTTCTGCCTGTGTAGCAGCACGCTGAGAACACCAGCTGTTTGGGTGACTGGATCTTCCTACAATCTCTCTCTCTCTTCCAAGTGAAAAACAAAGATGCTCCTTGCTCAGCTGAAAGCCTCTAACACTGTTTTCCTGGAATGTCTTCCTAGCATACTTTGACTGTGGGAATCCTCTGGCTGATGGCTGGTTGAAGCAGGTCTCCTGGCCTTCTAGGGCTCCTTTAGGCAGGCGTGCTTACTCACTGCGTTCCCAAGAGGATGACGTTTCAGTGCTGAAAGGAAACCTCTTCTTAGGGGCCTACAGGAGGGAAGAGAGGGCCGTATCAAATCAAATACCCTTGTAGAGACCTCACTGTCTGGTTTGGGTCCTCTCTACCTGCGCGGTTACTTTGAGTGCAGCGCGTTTGGTAACCCTTAGCTGCTTGCTGTTTATTTCAGCCAGTAATCCCTCTGAAGCTGTTGCTCTTGAATAGCAAATGTATTCCACTCACAAAACGCATGGAAGACAATAACTTTGAGTGGTTAAAACACAGAAACCAATCTGAGGCCGTGCTGCAGCGAGTTGTTGGCGCTCCGTTACCCCTTGCTCCTGTTGGCCCTCTAGGTGGGAGACGTATCCCCTTCTTTTGAAGCACGTTACATTGCACTTTGCTCTACGGCACAGCATTTATCCTGTGCTCTGTGTCTTCTGACCTAGTTAGTAGTTCTTTGGCTGTGAAGGGACCTGAGATCCTGTGCTGGTTATTGGAGTTCCAGTTCAAACTTCCTGTGACGCTTACTCCCCGCTCCTCCTTCCCTGTGGTATAAAGATCAAAAAGATGTAATTGCTGAGAGGACTCCTGCCTCACGCTGTGCAGGTGCCCTCAGTCTGGGTGTCTGTGTCTCAAGCAGCTTTGTGTGTGTTCACGACCTAAATATTTTAGCAGCTTGTGAGATTTAGTACATTCCCTCTCCTGGCTTTTTAAGTACTTTATTTGCAGTAGATGTACGTATACATCAAAACGCCTTGTTGTTACCCGAGTTGTGTTTGGAGTTGTATCTTTTCACCTGGATGCATGTTCTCTGCCTGAGCGGCCTGGCCTGAGCAGCAGTTTCCCAGGAGTCCCAGGCATTGCAGCGTCATAGCCAGGCACATCTCCGTGCACAACGTAGAACCAGTGAGAGTCCTGCAGATACAGCAGATTCACAGAGGTGCTGGAGTGTTAGAAGGCAAACTGGGGGAAAAAGCAGAATCCAGTCCAGTTGATTCGCGTGTCCCTCGCTAGTAGAGAGCGAGAGCTGGCCCTGAAGAGCTCATTCATACCTAAGGGTGCAGTTGGAGCCTGGTGGTGGATTCTTGTCTCTGTGGTTTAAAAGTGGCTTTTGACTGAGTTTATCTTGGCTGGTTTCCATGGCCAAAGCTTGTTGGTGTGGAACTGCAGCGTCTGCCTGCTGCGAAGGATTAGCTTGGTGGAGCAGCAAGGGAGAGCCGGCTAAAGCAGCAAATGGTGCTTGTGCTGCGTGGAGCCGGTGACTCACTTCTGGCCAGCACGGCCTCCTCAGTCCCATATTAGCTCTCAAAATGGTGAGTGGTTGTGGCCAGTGACTTGCATCCTTCCCCAAGAATTGCGCTGCTGATGCTTGTCTGTCCTCTCTCCTGCTCTTATGTGTAAGCAGCTGCAAGCTATTTGATTAGAGTTATGCTGTCCAGGGCTGTCCAGGCTAAGATCTCCAAGCTGCTCTGGTTCCTGCTTTTCCTAGTTGCTACTCCAGACCCTCCCCAGATCTTGCTGCTACTTCCACTAGGATGCTTCCAAAATCTGTGACTGTGGTAACAGCTTTTCTCAGCTGTACTGCTTCCAGTTGACTTATTCTTTGTCCTCAGCTCTTCAACTCTAGACTCTGCAAAATGAGCTCTTTCAGGTATCTCTTGGCGCTGCCTCAGCCTACTCCCTGCCTCATCCTCTCATACTCCGTCTGGCTTCCCAGCCGTCAGGGTCCACGTTCTTGCTTTCAAGCTGCACTAATCTCATTCTGATTTAAGCTGCCCCTCACTTCCTAATTGCTGCTCCCGCCAGGTTGCTCTTATTTTTGTCTGAATCCACCCCCACGTTTGCTCCCACTCTGTGCAAATGCAGCTCCTTCCCTGCTCAGCTTGAGGAAACAGCCGAAGACCCGCAGCGTTCTCATGGCAACACACTCAGATCCGCTTCAGAGCTGTGTCTGCTCCCTGCCTGGGGTGATCAGCCGGGAGCTGGGCACCAGAGCCTTCAAATAAAGGACAGTCACACGTTAACTGGGCCGGGGAGGCTTTGGAAGGAGTTCCCAGGTGAAAGCAAGGCTGGTTGTTGAAAGATCCTGCTGTGAGGAGGCAGTAAGTTGCAGTGTGCTTGCCTCCACGGTCTTGCTTTCTTCTGCAGCCGTGGGTGCCGTGTCCAGCAGTTCCTGGAGAGCTGCTGGAGCCAAGCAGGCAAGTTCTGCTTGAATTGCAAAAGCTGTGGATGGGCCAGCGTGACTCTAGGCTATTTGAGAGCAATGACTGATAGATTGCTGCAGCTCTGAGTGGTTCCAAGCGCACAACAGCTGTGCAGCGCTGCGAAGAGCGTGTTTTGCCACTGCACGGCATGAAATGCTCGTTTCTGGGAAGGTCTTCCCTGCACCTTTAGTAGTGGGATCTCCCTGCCCGTGCTCACTTTGGGCCGTTCATTCAGCTGTGTTAAAGCGCTGAGAAAAGCCGCCTGTCTGGCACTCTTGCAGCTTTCCTAAGCTCCTTTGAGGTTTCACGGTTTCTTTCATATTATCTGACTTTACAGCCTGATGTGAGTCTAGTAAAGAGCTGATGGTGCCCTCCCTGAATTGTCTCTGTGCACTTTCTGTAGGCAGCTTCCAAAGCTTATGGTTATCTGGCTGCATGGAGGCTTTTTTTTTTGTTTTTTTTTTTAAAAAAAGCCCTAGTATCTAATGTAGCTGTGAAAAAGGTAAAAATCAGTCACCCAGTAGTTTCTGGCAGTGTCCTTTTAACAGTTTGCCCTGACACTGCCTGAAATACTGTCAGCCTGGCAGAGCACTTCCCACTGTGCTGCTCACCTCAGTGCTGGGTCTTGCCCGGAGCCGTGTGCGCTCTGCGCAGGGGAAGGTAACGGACCAGCAGCTCTAGCCTTCTCCCAGCCCAGAAGAGCAGAGCCGCGCTGCTTCCCCACCCTCGGAAAAACCTGAAGTGCCAGAGAGGATCGATCGTGGTCACTACAGATCAGGGACCAGTGCTTTTGGTGCCTGGGCTTTTTCTGGCTTGCTACCAGTGAAATGAGGCAACAAGACGCTTCCAGTCACAGAGACGTTTATTCCATATCTGTACAGCTGATAGACCAGTGCATGCTTCTAGCAGCAGTATCTAGAGAAATTTCTTCTCCTGCTAGTAGGACAAATAAACCGCTGTTGCTGTATTAGGAGCCCACATGGATGCTTACCTGTTTGCAGGCTGGGAGTGCCAACTGCACTTGAGTTGGGGGAAAAGAGACCCACAAGGAAAGAAAAAAAAAAAAAAAAAAAAAAAAAAGGAGGAACAGCTTTGATTTTTCACGTCCAAACATGGTGGGAGAAGAAACAGCAGTTTCTGTCTCTTGACCCTTGCCGTAGCTATGGCTTTGAGATGCAATGCTGCTGTCTCCTTGCCAGCTGCCTGCTTATCCGCAGATGACATGTGCCGTGTCCCTTTTTGTCCGTGTTCTGCAGCGGCACAGCCACATCCCCAAAATAACAAGTCTTGTGCCAAACAGTGCCATTTTTCCGTGAGAGGGAGATGCACAGTCAACGGTGGGAGATTTCCGCTGTGGAGAATGGAAGCTTGCCCATGAGGTTCCAGCAGACAGGGCTCTCATCTGGGCACGGAGCCTGGGAGCTCTGCTCCGAGGGACTCCTGGGCAAGGACAGGGACAGTCTGGGGGGGGGAAGGTGAGAACAACAGAACAGGCCGCGCACAACAGGAACGCTGCGGTACCCTTCCTCCCGCTAGGGCTAGGGAACTGGCAGCAGCAGTGAGTACATGGGATATTTAAATGGTAAATACCTTCAAATGGCGTAATCTCTGGGATTCTGTTTCCTGAGGGTCTGCAGAACATCCTCGAGGAGCGATAGCCCCAAATCCACTTTGAAGGACAGGAAGGGATCAGACAGGTCAGAAGGAGCGGTGCCGTTCTGGGAACCTATCTCTGAGGTCCCGCAGTCTGTAGCCTGGTCCTTGTGGAACTGAGTTTGAGTGGCTTTGTGGTATTGATGAGAAGCACCAGAAAAGGAGATGTCGGAGTGAGAATCGGTGTGATCGATGATGTTGGGGCAGCTGGAACTGTCCAGGTACAGCCGGGGAGGCTTGGGAGGCGCTTGTGCCTTGGCTAGGTTTTGCTCGCTCTGACACGACAGGTAATCAGACTTGTCCTTCAGATCCCTCAAGCATTCCCTCTTCTGGCACTGTCCGTCACTGTCCAGAGTGTGGCTGTTCTGGTTCAGGATGATGACTTGGTTGCCCAGCTTTTTGTGTCTCCTGAGCGAGAAGCGTCTGAAGAACGTTGTGGACTTGATGGACCCTCTCCGCCAAGTATCCATGCTGATGAAAGGCAACGAGAAGGCGGAAACTGCTGACTCTTCACCGTCAGGTGTTGGACTTAAGTCGCGGGATCAGCAGCAAGCCACGCAACAGGAACAACCTCTTCCTTCCCTGTTCCGTGGCTGGAAGGAAAAGAGAGAGGCTGGTATTGCAGGAAATGCAAACTTCACACCACGTCCCTGCGCCGAGGAGCACTTGGCCTGCCTTAGATATTAAGGAGTCTCCTTCTTCCGTGGAGAAGCAGTGGCGAAGTCTGAGCTTATTAAATCTGTGCTGCAGGAACAAGCTGATGAAGAACAGCAAGGCACACAGTCACCATGAGAACAGATTTAATCTGGCATCTAGAACAGAAGGGCACTTCGGTACCATGGTAACCAGCCACCTTCCTGGTGAGGGGCACCGTATAAAAATCTCTGTGGGTGGGAAGGAAGGGAGACGGTGACTCAGTCACGCTGAAGGAAACCAAAGAAACACAGTCCAATGGAAATCAAAAAAGCAACAGAACGCTGATGTAAAAGACCGACGTTAGGAAAATTGAATGCAAAATAGACTTACGCTGTGTCGGAGCAGCACCCGAGTCCCACAGGTGGCGAGGAGAAACTGCTGAAGCACTTGGAGAACTGTGAGCACCACGCTCACTGGTACGCTGGGACGCTGGAAGAAGCAAGTCCAGGGGCAGTTCGGCCAGGTTGGACCCGGAACGCTGAAAATCCACGGTGCCTCCTTCTCTTCATGTGCCTCCTGTCAGCGCTTCCCAGGCTGCAGTTCCTTGTGCGTACGTATTTGTTTTGAGCCAAGCCCTTGCTGACTCAGCCACGTCAGAAACTGGGTTTTACACTATTGGTAATTGCCAGGATTGCAGGAAGTAGGTGTGGAGAGTGGCAAAGCAGCAGCCCACGCCGCTGAGGAGAGCGCAGGCTCCCTCGGAGGCACCCGGCTCGCTCGGGAACTGTCAGCAGGAACGTTGACTTGCAGCCCATCTCGAACCAGACTTTCTTCTCTTGGTGCTCTCCCTTCTGCCACTTCTGAGGGCTGCTTGTAGCAGCAGGGCTCCCGGATGAGGCCGGAAAGAACCTCTTGTCGGTTTAGAATCTCAATCTGGAGCGCGAGGTAGCGATTCAGGTTTGTGTGGGTGACTCATCTCCGTGAGTCTCGTGTAGGCTGTGTCGTTCGGCCGAGCAGGTGACAGTAGGTATCTGTGGCTGGTGGACAGCATCTCTGAAGAAACCTAGCTCTGCCACTGAAGGCTGATACAGTCTGGTGCTTTCTCAGGCGCTCTGGAGGTCTGTGCTGTGCAGTACCGAAGGGCTGGTTCATTCATGCAGCGTCTAGGATAGCAATTACAGCGTGTTATCTCTTAATTCCCAGTCTCAGTTTCTGCTCTGTTGTGGGCCTCTGTTTTGTCCTCGCAGCTGGGCGCCCTGCGCTGGAGGAGCCACTTTGCTGGCACGTGATGACAAATTTGCACCTGCTCTGTTTTCATGCACAATCTTCCTTAGCTATTCCTTTGCCTTTTCATCCCTTCTCTTTTCTATTTCAAATGTCCTTAAATCACCACTAAAGCTAGTTCCTAGAAAAATGAACATGAGGGTTTTTTATTCTTTTAATTCACCTTCTGTAAAGATGCTTTTATTTCTACCTGAACTGTCAGGCAAACGAGAGGTGTTTCCAAGCACTGCAGTGCTTTGAATACGTCTGAAATAGTACGGCCACCTACTGATGTGAAGTGGCTTTTGAAAGCGGGGTGCCAGAATCACCGCTTTGCTCTGCGATAGCAACCGCCATCTGCTGCCTACGTTTATTAGGTAGAGTCTGCAGTCTCCACCGAGCTGACGTGACAGTTGCTGCCACACATAGCGGGAAGGCTCCAAGAGCTTTGAGAAGTGAGACACTCTTGTGTCGGGTTTGGGAACGTACCTGCTGGTTTTCTTTCTGCAGCTGCCTCCGTGACTAAACCACGGAAAGGTGTGATTGGAATTTTGTGGCTTTAGCCGTTATAAGGGATGGAGCGTGCGCTGGACTTTGTGCACCAGCGTTGTACTCGCAGCGCCAGCTTGTCGTGCAAAATAACCAGCCGCAGCGAGGCAAGCCGTGCTCCCCCATCCCGCGTCGTGAGCGGGGAGTAGCTCGAGCAGCAAGAGGGTAACTCGGGCTCCCTGTCCCTCCCATTCTCTCCCCATGACACCGTTACAGAGCTGGCTATTTTCGGTAGGCCAGGCAGCTTTCGCACCTTACCCGATTTCCCTGGGGTGGCGGCGCTGCGAGCCACCTGCCTGACTCGAACGTGCGTGTTGGGGGCAGTTTATGGCGAGGGGGGCTGGGGTACGTACTGTCCGTGACAGGTTGCATTTGTGTTCCGCTCCTAGGCGTCGGTGGTGTCGGAACGGGATTACGAGAGCCTGGTGATGATGCGGATGCGGCAGGCAGCAGAGAGGCAGCAGCTCATCGAACAGCTCAGGCGGGAGGATGAGGAAGAGTCCCACACCTAGCATGAGAGTATGGATTCTCCCCACCCCATCACTCTTCGTTTCCAAAGCTGTTCCTTAATTTAATAAACCTCCTTTTTTAAAACTCTTGTAGGAATACAAACTCTCCGTGACAGCAGTCCTTCTCTCTTTCTAGAGTGGGGGAAAAAAGGGCCCTGTAAGGTTTGAAGTAAGTGCATGACCTGTCAGAGTGTGTGTGTTAACTCGGAGCAGCTGCCAGGCCCAGGGACAGGGTGTGGGAGGTGCTGTCAGAACCCCAAACCTTGGAGCTTCTTTCCTTCCTGAAAGCTTGTCGAGGAGCTGTGGATGCAGAAGGCTTTGGCACCGCTGTTTGAAACAACCCCCAGAAAGCCACTGGTCTCTCAGAGCAGTGTTTTATTGGTGGTACCCTCCAGCAGGATTGATTACACGGTCCCAAACCAGCCAGCGGTGTAGCTGCTGCTGCTCAGGCCCCAGAGCCCGTACCCGCGCTGTGCACAGGACCTTTCTGTGCAGCTCCAAGGCCGTTTCGGGAACGGCGCGTCACCCCTGCCTGGCACTCTGGGGGCTGGAAGTCTGGTGGTGCTGCTAGCCACAGTCCCACGGGGGAGAGAAACCGGCCTCGCTGCCGTGTGAGGGCATTCTCAACGAGCAGCTTGGCCGTTCCTGCTCGGGTTTCGGGGATGAGACAGTTGCCCGGGGTGCTCGGCTCCCCTCCCTGCCCCCGCAGCCCGGGAGAGGGCATGCCCTGGGCTCTGAGGGCCGGCACGTACCTCTGTGGGGCGGCCCTGAGGAACAGGCAGTCTGGTGCGTGAGCCTCCCCCAGTGCAAGCTAAACGGGAGATGATTAAAATGGAGAAGGGTGGCATTTGCCAGACTGTCACTCAGCTGAGCGCAGAGCCGGAGCCATCTGTTCTCTGTGCCTCATCTCCTCTGGACTGGGCATGCCTTCCTCCCCGGGGCTTGCGAAACCGCAGGGAGGGCAAGTTCCACTGGGGCAAGTTTGGTCTGCACCGCTCCTCCCCCCGTGCCCGGGTGCCTGGAGTCTGGGACAGAAAGGAATCAAGGGGAAACGTTTGCTGTCGGTCCTGGGTGGGACGGTCCCCAGCAGGGTCCTGTCTAGGAGGAACGCAGGAGTCTTCCTCGCTATTCCTTGTGGAGGCACCACACCAGCGTCTGGCCCACGCCGGTCATGCTCACCACCCGGTAACCGCAGCTCTCCAGCTTGTTCAAGACCACCCGCGGCGCGTCGTTCACGTAGTACTCCCAGCTGCAGGCAGGAAAGAGGAGAAGAAATAAGAGGTGGAGAAGGAAGAGACCAGAATTTCCTTGGGGACGGGACTGTGCCTCGCCGCTGACCCGGCAGAAGACGCTGCAGTGACGGCGGCTGGCAGGCTGTGTGATGCGGCGCCTCGGTTAACCAGCTGGGGAAGGCCCGAACCCACAGCTCCCAAACCGCGGAGAGAGCCTGCCCAACGCAGGGGGCTCGTCCGAAACCGGAGGGGTTCGGGGCTGGCTGCCCAGAGCCACCTGCTGCTGGGGTAACTGGGCTGCATCGGCAGCCAAGGGGGTTCAGGAGTATTCGCAGCAGCGGATCCATGGCAAAAGAGGGATCATCTCGGCAAAGCAGGGGAGAATGATTCAGGTGTTTCTAAGGAACAAAAGCCCAATACTTTGCCTGTCTGTAAGTTGGGTGGTTTTGGGAGCCTGTGCTTGAAATCTGGGGATTGGAAAAAAACCGCTGCCCTCAGCCAAGCCTGAAGCCTTTGAAGAGGCAGAAGTCACCAGTCCTGAAGAGAGCTGCTGGTGAGGTGCAGCACGGGCTCCTCTCCGTCCCGGCAGATCCCAGCATGGCACACTGTGGATGTCTGGGAACTGGCACCTGGGATCTGTGTCCGGCCTTCGCTCCTGCGTGGTGTGCGTGCTGTGTGCGTTTGCAGCAGCAGCCGGCCTTCCCTCGCCTCATCCCTGAGGCTGCTCCGCAGACCCGGGGGCTGTGGGACTGCTCCCGCCGTCAGGAAAACCGGCAGGGGCTGCAGCGCCATCCAGACCCGGAATGGGCCGAATGAGGTGGGGCAGCAGCAGAGCTGAGGGCGCGCTGGGTTTGCAGCCCTCCTGCTCCTTCCAGGCCTGCTTGGAGGCAGGATTTATTCGCGCAGATGGGGTGAGCTCTGTAATAGCCGAGCTCCTGGATGACTCACTGTGCCAGATAAGCTGGTAATGACGGGCTGCAGCATCCTTGGTGATCTCGTTCGGGCACCTTAACAAAGCCTGCCCTGATTTTCATACTAATAACAATAAAAAAGACCCAAAAGCGTTTCCAACATTGCCCTTGCTAAGATTGCAAAACACTACTGGAGTGGTGTGTGCTTTTTAAGCACGAACTAACACCAAGATGTGAAAGGGTTTTTTTTCAGTTTCTCAAGGCAGACTATACTTTGCTGTAATTACAGATGTGCTGTAAAGATAATGTGTATTATTATAAGTGTCTTTGAACTTCAGGCTTTCTCCAAGAGCCTTGCCACACACCCTTCAGATTCACATGCTGCAGCTGGTAAATATTATTCCCATTATGCAGAGGAAGGAGCTGAGGCAGGGATTGTTTGCTGTTTGTAGGAACCTGAAAACCGGAGTGGCTGAGCTGAAGGCAGGAGGAAAGCAGAGTTGCCCAGGGCTTTGAACACAATCCCATACTGCGTGAAACAAAAGATGGCACGCTGTGCCTATCAGATATGCCGCTGTCTCCGTGTGCAACCGGTCTGAATCAGGATGGGGTGGCTGGGAACATCTGCAAAGCCTTTCCTCCCGGCAAAATGCCGGCAGGGAGCAGAAAGTCACTGAGATGGAAGAGGAATTCTGCACTGGCACGTGGTTAAGTAGGGGAGCCCAGCTGAGTGTGCGCGGGGTGGGAGTGAGCGGGGCAGGACCGTCCTCCCCACACAGCAGTCAGAGACGGTGCAAACCCCTGGCGATGCCTGCCCAGCCGCCCTTTCAGCCGCCTCCAGGCCGGGGTTTGCCCTGCGGAGCAGCTGAATTAGAGCGTTTGCAGGTGCCTCAGACCTCAACTCCCCACATTTGACAGAGGCATCAGCTTTCAGTTCAGCCCGAACCATGCTGGTAGCCTTTGTAATTAGAGGAGAGGCCGGGGACGGTGCCCGGCAGCACCCATGCGTGTGCGTCCACCGGCCGGACCCAGCAGAATCCCCGGTTCGGCACGTGCCGGCAGCGGGCTGAAGGGAATGGTGTGCCATTTGCAGTAGCTAGCGCAGAGCTGCCTGACGGGACGGGAGCTCTCCCTTATTACAGGCAATTAAGTGTTTCATCTGCATACAGCAGTGCCCCAGCAGGTCCCTACTGCTCCGGCCTTCTCTTCCAGGTGCTGTTTGAGGTTTTGGGGCCCATGGTGCTACGGGAAGGGCAAGATTTGTGGCGCCCCGTAGCCAGGCTCACTGCTAGCGAAGCCTCGCAGCCGGGGGGACGGCAAACCCTGCGCGGCCGCCGTGCAAACACAGGAGCTCTCATCCCTGGCTGGGATTTTTGGCGCGGAGGCGGCCGGGGCTCACTCCGCTGGCACGCTGCCGTGCCTCTCGGCTGCCAGCAGCCGCATTCCAGCCAGGTTCTTCCCTCCGCCCGCTGTTGCTCAAGCGCACACGGGGAAGACGTGCCGCGGGACGCAGCGGAGTTACCCTGGGTACGACACCAGCCGTACCAAGAAGCAGGTGGGGCAAGAGGGACCTCAAAATGCTCCGGGCCACGGGGAGGGGAGAAGGGTGGTGAATCCTTCAGGGAGATCCCACAGACAGCTCGGATCCCTTCTCCCAAACAGGCAAAATGTGGCACTCGGTTCCTCACAACGCTGAAGTTTGAGAACATGCTGGGACCAAGAGGCCCCTTCTGTTTAACGCCTGGTTCTCCTCCTCCTCCTCCTCCTCCGCATCACAGCGCGGGTGGGCATGCTGAGCAGAGATCTAACCACTCCTCTCCTGGTTTAATTTGCATTTGGGGTTTTGTCTTGATTTGTGTGGTTTTTTCCCCCGGAGAAAAACAAGAAGTGAGATATCAAGTGGGGAGAAAAGGAGGAAGAAAGTGGGCCAAGATGTAAAGAACAGGCTGGTAGCATCTCCAAGCTGCACTTTGATGAAGGCTGGCGTCAAAGGCAGCGTGGGCAGGGAGAGAGACGGGGACGTGGAGAAGCGTCAAATCCCCACAGCTTGGGAACGTGCAGGCTCGTGGCTTGGAGCCGGGGGACACGATGGGACCAGCCCCAGCCCTGGGGCTCAGCAGCCCGAGGAAACGCCTCGGAGCCCTTGAGAGGGGCTGGCTTGGATGCGCGGGATGGAGAGGCACCTCAAGCCGCACCAGAGAGCGCGACAGGACGGGACAGGCTGCGGGTGAGCGTGCCGGGTGGCCTGGCACCAAAAAAGGGCACGGCCAGCGCAAGGCTGGGACGGGCACCGTCTGCTTCCGAGCAGCCCAGGAGGAATTGCCAACAGACAGAGGAGGTTTGTGTTTTGGGATGAGGGCAGATAAAGTTACGCAGAAAGGTTCAAACGCTGACTGTGCCCATTCATTTCGGCCAGGGCAGCGTCAGGTAACAGCCAGGCGCATCCCCAGCGTGTGAGGGGCAAGGAGCCGGGGGGAGGGGGTCAGGGGCTAAAACAGGGTCAGAGCAAGGAAAAAGAACAAACACCATGAAATATCAGGCAGCGTTTCCTTGGGTGAGCGTTAACGGGCAGGGGCAAGGACACACACGTCCCCTTTCAGCATCACACTGGTCCCAGGGTTAAAGGGGCAGCTGGAAGGGCCCACGGTGAACACGAGGAGTGAAAATGCTCCGGGTTTCCTTGGGAAAATAACAGCCCGAAATGTCGTGAGGGAGGACTTACAAGTGGTTCCCCAGCATGTGCCTCTTCGTGGCCCCCAGGAAGCTCATCAGGCTGGGATCCGAATGCTCGTCTCCCACCATGGTGGGGCCAACCTCCTGCGGGGAAAGGCAGCAGCGCGGTGAGCGACGGCCGGCAGCACGGCCGCCCCCTCCCCGCTCCCCAGCACGGCTCCAGGACGAGCTTTACTGGGAGGGGAATGACCGTGAGCCGCCTGCCCGTCCCAGGGCAGCACCTCGGTGGCTTTACTCCCGGAGGGCCACCTCATGGTGCTCTGATCCCCTGGGACCCACCGCTGGGACGTCTGCGGGACAGCAACGAGTGCTGCTCCCAGCCTCGCCGCGCAGAACCAGCGGAGCTGTGTGTTTTGCCACGAAATGAGCGGCCCCAGGCCAGCCGGGGCCCAGGGACAGCAGCACCCAGCCGCCCTGCAGCACCCAGGCTGGCGGAGCTGGCAAACTCAGCCAGGAATGCTGTCCGGAACTCGGAGAGCGGGAGAGCCACCGTGCATGCTCCGCTGCAGGACCCGCAACCCAGCTCAGCGCTGGAGGGGGTGCCGAGCCCCTCCACGCTCTGAAGCCGACCCCTGCACCCTCCGGGCAGCCCTGGGAAGAGCCAGCTCCAGTCAATTTTAGCAGCTGGAGCAGCTGTTTCCTTTTAAATCTCCCCCGTGCTGCTTATGACAAGTTTGCAGGTGAAAACCGTTCCTGCGAGGGCTGTCCCCCATCCGCTGCAAACCGTCACGCCGTCACCGATGCCTCGTAACACGCAAAGGGCTGCTCAGCCCTAAACAACCTCAGAAATATTTGGAGTGTCACCCCCAGACCCTTTTTGTCCCCTCTCTTCTGTCACCCCATGGAGCCCGGGGGCAGGCCGAGGGTCCCTGTGCCTCGGGCGGAGGTTCGCAGCAGGCGCGCTCCGCCGTCGCACTGCGGAGCCCTCGGTTGCAGGAGCAGGCGCAGCCAGACCTGGAACTGCACCTTGACCCGCGGTGAGCGCAGGAGCGAAGCGGCCGGGCAGCGACGGCAGAGAAAGCCGGGAATTGCTGTGTGGGAATTGCTGCCTGGCTGGGAGAGCTGCGGTAGCCGGTTTGGGGAAAGCCGATGGGTGAAGGCTGAATGCAGCAGAGAGAGTGCAATCCTGACATCCCTAAATCCCTCGCTGGCAGCACCCACCCACAAACAGCGCAGGCAAACGGCGTGTAACTCCTGAGCCTGTCAGAGCCCAAGCAGAAGCGCTCGGGCAGCGCCACAGATCAAACGTTTTAGTGCGGACGCGCAGCACGCGCCGCTGCCCGGAGCGCCGGAAAAGACAGAAACTGAAGCAGAGGAAGAGGCTTCTCTGCCCACCGCTGCTTGCACAGCCCAGCGCGGCGAGCCCCACGGGAGACGTGCCGTGGGAGGGAGTCCTCCCTCCCACGGCACGTCTCCCGTGGGGCTCGCCGCGCTGGGCTGCTAGGCCAGGACGGGCCATTTCCAGCCACGGCGCAATGCCAGGGTTCAGGCTGGAAATGTTGGCTCTGCCCTGCTGAAGAGCGGAGTTTCCAAAGTCTCCAGAGGGGAAGCGCTAAGCCGCTCCCACCCCGTTCCCGAAAGCGCCACGCACCCCAGCCACGCAGCGTGCTCCATGGCTTGGTCCCTGATCACTTCATCAACTCGTCCGTGACAAATTCCGCTGCCAACGGAAGCCCCGGTGCCGCAGCATCCCCGCGCGCCCTCAGTCTCAGTTCACCGCTCAGCCCGTTTGAGACGCGCGCCTAACGGGACGCCGCTGACGGCAGCGGCCGCATCTTTCGCCAGACTCCTGCAGCTTGTTGAGTCGTTTTTTCCGCCATCGCCCCCTTCCCAACACAAAACCGCACTGTCCCGCTTTGGCTGTCAGACGGATACTCCCCTTCGCGCTGGGAAAGGGACAGAATGCGAGGCAGACGCGCTATCGGCTCTCGCCGGTCGCACAGGACGTGCCGGGCCAGCGGTGGACACTCTGTGGGCTGCGGACGCCGCAATCACCGGGAAGCAACGTTTCCTTTCTGTTTTTACGGGAGCAGCGCGGGCTGCGCTCCGGGGCTGGGTCTCGGTCCCCGCACAGCAGCCCCGCTGCCAGCTGTGCCCTTCCCGGGCTCCGGCTGCGTCTCCCACCGTGAAACCACTGCGCAGGAGCGGGAAAGCCCACGGCGGGGGCATGTGGCCAGCCACCCCCTTCCTTGACGCCCCTGGGACCAGTTTCCCCAGTTCAGTGACTGGCTGGTCAAGAGGGTTTGAGGGGGACGGGAGCGGGGGTGCGGGGGTCCCCGATGCCCTCATCCTGCCCAGCACCCGCAGCGCCCAGGGCTGGGGCGCGGGGAGGTGTGAGGGCA
>JAAGAY010027234.1:0-10774 GCA_011801015.1 Ardeotis arabs | reverse complement strand
AAATTTTTCTGTGAGCTTGAATTATTACATTAAGACGGGGAAAATATATTGTATTCCTGATGATGTGATGAAAATGTCGTTCTCTAAACGACTGAGGGTTTATAGTTGTTCATAGATGCAGAGCAGGAACATGTAGAATTGAACTTTGATGAGAGACTACTAGGCAGTCCTTTACCTCTCTCCACAGTCACTGTAAATTTTAGGCATCTTGACAGAACTAACTAAATAGAATTACAAATAGGAAATGCCAACAAATAGGAAATTTATAATTTCTTCCTTACTCCTTTGGGAACATTTTAATTGAAATCATAGGCTTTTGCCATTACAGAAACTTAAGAACAGATATATCTATTCTATCTATACCATAATAGATACAGCACCCATTAGTCTTTCTTCTAATTTCCATATCCTATAGACCAGAATTTAAGATCACATAGGAACATAAGAATTGCCATCCTAAATGGCAATCTAGTCTGGGTTACCAGTGACACACGCTCCAGAGGATGGGAAAATAATGTGTCACTGGGCAGCTGTGACAGAATGTGCTCACAGAGCCTCATTCCAGCTTCTTTTTCTGTGTCCCAGGGTCTTTCAGATGGCCATGGTGAACTAAAGTTAGAAAGATTTCTAGGTTCTTGTAGGTGCACACAAATTTATTAATCCTGGCCCTTCTTTTGTGTATTCTAAGAAATACATGGTTTAACTGCTGAGACATTTGCATGGGTGTTTTCAGGCTGCAATGGAGTCAGGTATCCTGGTCTTAACAAGGAGAACACCAAAAACATCACCAAGACGTTTACTAACATAACTGAAACAATTGTAAAATAGGTAAAATTTTAAACTCCTGCTTCAACAAGATTAAATAATGGCTTGTAAACAAACTTCCTCATGCTTTCTGGTCCCTAGAGAATGGCTCCTTTTCTCCAGGGCTGACTTAAGCCAAGCAGCACTCAAGGACTTTCTGGGTTGAAAACATCTCCGCGCGGCCTCCTCTGCATCCCTAGGAGACCCTCTCTGTCCATTGCTGCTGAGGTCTGGCTGTGCATGTCTGCTCTTTGATTCTCCTGAGGTATGCAGCTTGTTAAGACAACCAAGTCAATCTAACAAAAGCCTCTCCTTGTCCCCTCTGTTTCCCTTGTTTTGGTATTTACCACAGGTCCATAGTAAACTGATCCGATAACAGCGAGTTAAAGAAGCAGAAAACTGATCCAATGACAAAAAAATGTGGGTTTTATGGCAAGTTTAGCTCACTGAACCAGCTCACTGAAGGTCAGATGGATGTCAATGTCATTTCAAGGAATCTCTGGAGTGGTGGTGGAGTGGGGATGCCTGTTCTTTGTAGATCATCTCATCCCTATCACAAAACTACACCTGCCAGGAGAAGTTGGAGGCTGGCTGACTGCTGTCCATCCTTCCCCGGCTGTCACAGCCTCCCTCTTGCCCCAAACGCTGAGTTGCTCTTGAGGGAGGCTATGGCCTCCCCAGATCCTTGGGGTGCTCATCCTTCCCTGAGCACAGCATCCAGGACATGCCAAACCAGCAGCCATCCTCCTGGTTCCTGCGTGCTCAAGGAACTGTGTGTAAGTAAAATAGATGTGCCATCTGTCAGATAGGCCTACCTCTACTATGCTGTAACCTCTTCCTTGCAGTCCTCATCATGTCTTCCGTTGCAGCCAGCACACAGCATTAAAGCACTGTGATTATATGGGTGTTACATCAGAAGTCACAACGACAAAATGCAATTTGCAGTCAGCTCTAGCTGCAGTGTGTGCATTCAGAGTGTCTATTCTTCCCCATCTTTGTTTTTTAATGTTTAACCACAATCCTTAGTGATTAATACAAATTTCTGCTAAAAAGGAGAAATAGGGAAAAAATCTGCATAAATTTGCCTCAGTGTAAAATTCTTACTCCAGTGAATTACTATTATGCTGCAGATCACAGTAATAGCAAGTAAACGTAATTACAACGTAATAGCAAGTATTGTAATGCTGATGATGATTGTTCGTTTCTGTTCACCAAAACAAAGAAAATCAAAAAATTGCCCTCTGCCTTCAAATCCACCTTATTTCAAATCCCCCAGGCTTCATTCCCAACCTGCACCTGCCTGACATCAGCACAGGCCATAGATTTCTGTGAGGAAACACTCAAATTTGCACTGGTGCCCACGACTGAAAAAAACAGGTCCTGGCTTTTTATGAGGTTCGGCATACTGTCTTGAAATCAGGCAAAATTAGCCAGAATTTGTGAATTGGTTATTCTTTGCCTGCTGAAACGAGGCAACGTCTGCAAGCGCTGCTTTGAGAATCTGCTCTTTTTGTCTGAGAACAGATGTCTGGGAGGGATTTTGGCAGGACCCACTCTGTCAAACAGTCCGGCTTTGACAGCTACTTGCTTGAGGGACGGCTGAAATGCAAAGCATTTCTGATCAGAATATCATATTCATCTGGAAGTTAATTACTGTGTCTGCTTTGGTATAAATAATTAATTATGCAAAACCCACACAGCTGTGGCTGGACAGAGTTAAGTGACTTGCTGTCAATGTCTCACGGTTCTGGAAAGGATGAAGGGATTTTAAAAATAAGCTCTTTAACTCTTGGGCCACGCTATTGTGGTAGTCTCTTCCTGATCAGATGAGAATATGATTACCACTGAGCATGCTTTTTTACAAAAGGATATTTCCCAGTTTAGCTTGTTTGGGCCCCAATAATAATCTCTTCCCAGCACTGTGTCTGTGTCAAGCTAAGAAGCCAAACACATTGATTGTTTTAGGGAAATGGATTTGCAAAACCTCTTTGACTGTGTAGTCACGCTCAGAGCAACCCTCAGCCGAAGCAGCGTTTGCATCAGAGTGTGTGTGTGCATGAGAGTGAGCAAAGAGCAAAGGCACATGGGTGCAATAATCAACCTGTCTCATTTTATAGCTGACAAAGGTAAAGAGAAGGCCAAGTTTGCAGGAATTATGAAAATTGTTGACAGCAGCAGTCCCATATCTGATCAGATGAACAATGGACAGGCCCACTGGTTCACTCATTGTCAAACAAACAGCATTTCTGGAAGGCGAGGGTAGAGAAATGCCACTTGCTATGCAGCCCTTTATGGTATGTCATCTCCAGTAGATCATGGATTTTAAATGTACAAATAGAAGCATCAGCCCAGACTCATTTGTGATAAGTGGTTTTCTGCATGTAACTCCGATTTGCCAAAACATTTTTTGCCTGCAGCACTAGTAAATGAAATATAAAAAGAGAAGCTTGGTAAATGTGTCAAATACCTTGGTGTAGGCAAACACTGCTGAGATTACTGCAGTAAAATAAACTGCTACAACCCAGAGGACATATTTTGTACCTACAAAGGAATAAATCACACTAAAATTCATCAGGATGAGTATAGATCTCAACACATATTTTGTTCTTTCCTTTAAGTAATGCACAGCTGCGTAAGCATCTATCTAGTCAAATGAGCAGGGAGGAAAAAAAGTCTGTGAAAACACAGATACTTATCTGTGAATCTTTCCAGGGCTTTGGCTGTGAATCTCCTGTACTGAGCTTGGGTCTCCTTGTTTCCTAACTATATTATTAAAATTGACTGAATTTTATACAGAATCTTTCATATTCCAAGGATTCCAAAATACGTTACGAAGTGGTGAATAGTAGAGTTGAGAGCGTAAGCAAGTGCAGAAGCAATTACGTACTTAGCTGTAATTCATGTATAACCTTGGACATAGCAACATGTGCGAAGTAAAAGGTAGTAGGAAAATGTCATATATCCTTTTAACTAAGTGTTACAGGCCTCCTACCTGACACCTGGAAGGGTACAGCAGACAGACATGACAGGACATTGGCTCAAATCAAGCAAAATATTTTTTCTAGCGTGTCATTTTTCCCGTGTGCCTGATGCAGTGTAAGCTCTGGATTTGAGTTTGTCTTCGTGCCACAGAAATTCCAACTATAACCTGCCCTGCACAAGGATACTGTCAAAGAAGTGACAGTAACACTCAGGCTATTCCTCCAGCAAGAAGTAAGGCTCCAGTTGAAGGCCCGTGCACTGACTTGTGATCCTCCATGCCATTCAGTCATCAATATGCACCCTGGCACAGCTTTGGCCCTGCAAGACAGTGCTCTTCCAGTTCAGTGCTCTTCCCTCAGTCAAGGACTTTTCTTAACAGGCAGTATTCATGAGATTGCCCAGGGTTTTTAGAAGAAGCCTGTCTAGCTGTGTGGTACTTATCTTCAGAGACAGAGGATGGGCCAGGCTTGGGAGCAGTCCTGGTCCTACTGAAGTCAGTGGAAGTTCATCACTGACTTCAGTGTAAGTGTGAGTGTCTATCAGTAAGTTCTACCATTAAACAGAAGTGCTTGTATGTACGTTGTCTTTATCTTAAGAATTCAAATACAAGTGTTATCAAGTTGTGATAAAGCTCAGAGGAGGCATGTGACATCTGTCAAAGGTTGCAAGCCTGAAGAAAAAGTGCTAGCATTGCTGTAACGCTGCCAAATTTAGCATCTTGAAAACACACATCGTTTTTTACACTGAAGAACTCCCTTTCTGAGCAAACCTGATGTGTCTGCATGCTGTCATTTCTGACAATGGCAACACCTCAAATCCCTGGAAGTATTGTTTGGCAGTCACCTTCTAATTTATGTTAAATGTCACTAGAAATTACTAGTGAGGAGGACAGGAAAACAAGAAAGAAAAACTGAAATCTGAAAATCCCAAAATGCAGTGATGGAAATTCTTCTTGTTTCAAAAATGATGATCCCTAAATTCCTTTAGGGAAGCAAAAAAAAGCAAGAAGAAGAGGACTGGAAGGAATAATTTGATTATCTGCCAAAACACATTAAGAAGCCTCATTGGCCTCAGTTTGGCACTGGTGGCAAGCATTGCTAACAAAGGTTGTCAGTGCAAGATTGTCTTGGAAAGCAACTTTTTATCCACGGTTTCATTGAAACCTATAACCTGGTTGTTACTAGCACTTCCTGAGATTCTCATATTCTAGGTAGATTCCACTAAGTTTTGTCAGCCCACACATTACCAGGACATCTAATATTGCTGGCACCACTCAGCCCACTCATCTTTCTCCCTTTTCCCCATTCAGCCTGTTCACACCTTTCTTTGTCTGTGTACTCATGCTCATTTACCTTCCTTCAACCATCCCTAGGCAGAGCTCTCCCACCGTTCCTTCCCCTCGAGGCAGCACCTCCCTAATTCAGCCCTTGCTCTTCTGCAGAGCAGCCATGCAAGCCTAGCACCATCCATCATCCACGCACACTCAGCAATGCCAGACCTGCCTTCTTTGATATCACTGCTTAAATTACACCATCCTGACATCCTCCTAAATGGATCAGAACTTGTCCCCTGCATTCAGATCTCACTGAGCTACGTTCATAACAAAGAGTGTATAGATAGATATGAAGAAATGGAGGGTTACAGTAGCAGATACTGCTATGGGTTTTCTTTTTCCTCATTGTTTGAAGAAAACATGAAGTGTATTTCTGCACCTACCTCTGACTCTAAGGGAAATGTTCTTAAATTTACAGATATTCACTGCTGTAATGCAGCATATCAGTAGAGTCATTGGAATTATATTGTCCATGCATGCAGGCAGATATATGCTAGAGAGAAATATCTTCCCTAAGGTTACATGAGGAATGAATCTACCTTGATGTCCTTAAAAACAAGCCCCAGGAGATCCATTTGGTCAGGCCTCCTCACGCTAGCACAGGATGTGAAGCCTGTGTGTAACAGTGTGGGATCCACACTTTCGGGAAGAGTATCTTCTCTTTCCAGGAGCTTCTGATAAAGTGACTTCAGCATGTAATGTATTATTAGCAGAGATGAAACACTGTGCCTTCCTCATTATAAACCCCTGCTCACAACTCCCAGCAGGAGCAGGCAGGTCATTGAGTCACTATTAACCAATAGCTGACAGCTAATTGATTTTACACTTGTGTATCAGTGCTTACAAACCATAATTTAAAAGCTAATTTGCTTCATACTTTTAATATCATAGGCAGTTTTGTATCGCATCCTAAAAAGCCTGAGCTCATCACAGTCCATCATTTTTACTGCTCTTGGCCCCAGAACTGGTCTTTTGTAAATTCGTACTCTATAACACTCTTTATCTCTTAACCCAAATGTAAGAGATGATAGCCCTCCAGCACTAGTTGTCTCATGGAGACATCAAGGGAGAGTTTTCAAAACTGAAGCCACTTTAGGGTAGTTTTAATGAGGCCATGTTTGCTAAAGCATGACTGACAGAAATAATAAGTTAGCATTTATGAGGAAACCCTCAGAAATTGAACTACAGCAGGCAAAAAGCCAGCAGAAATTGTTATGCTGTTGAAATTTCTCCTAAAATAGCTCTCCTAGCTCAGCCTAATGCAATTAAAGTTACTGATGTACATAATATGAAAACTGGGAGCTCTTCCTGTTAATAACCACTGTGTAACTGAGGTAATCCATTTCATTAATTTAATATACACTTTCATATTCCCCGATAATAGAAATATAATTAAAGTGATAGGCCTTGCATTCCAAAATGAAAGTTTGCGAAGGGCAGTTCTATAAAAACAAGGCATTTTGCTTAACCATTGCTCAATGTCATTTCAGTTTACACCTTTTTTTAAATAAAGTATCAGTAGTAAAATTCAGAACAAATTGATATTTGTACTGGTTAGGTTTATCAGTAAGGAAACATGTTGCCCAGTGAAGAAGAATTTTCAAGAAATCTTCAAATGATGGTAAGAGGTGTGGCTGGTGTGGCTAAATATATACATTGCAATTGGAAAAATGTCCATATTCAACTTAATATTTAATATTATGCTGATGTAAATATACTAAAAAGACTGATATTCTTTTTTTTTCAGAGTGTTGATCCGGAATTATGGCAAGACAATTGTTATTTTGTATTTCTCAAAACCTTTGATCAGAATTTAAAATGATATAAAGCCCAAAAAGGTAGATTTTAAGTAGAGAGACAAAAAATAACTAAAGTAAGTGAAGCAGAAGAATCATAGAACGGTTAGGGTTGGAAGGGACCTTCAAAGGTCATCTAGTCCAACCCCCCTGCAAGGAGCAGGGACATCCCCGACTAGATCAGGTTGCTCAGGGCCTCATCCAACCTGGCCTTGAATGTTTCCAGGGATGGGGCATCCACCACCTCTCTGGGGAACCTGTTCCAGTGTTCTACCACCCTCAGTGTAAAAATTTTTTTCCTAATATCCAATCTAAATCTACCTCCCTCTATTTTAAAACCACTACCTGTCGTCCTATCACAACAGGCCCTACTGAACAGCCTCTCCACATCTTTCTTGTAGGCCCCCTTGAGGTACTGGAAGACTGCTATCAGGTCTCCCCGGAGCCTCCTCTTCTCCAGGCTGAACAGCCCCAACTCTCTCAGCCTGTCCTCATAGGAAAGGTGCTCCAGCCCTCTTATCATCTTCGTGGCCCTCCTCTGGACCCTCTCCAGCTGGTCCATGTCCTTCTTATGTTGGGGGCTCCAGAACTGGACACAGTACTCCAGGTGGGGTCTCACCAGGGCAGAGCAGAGGGGGAGAATCACCTCCCTCGACCTGCTGGCCATGCTCCTCTTGATGCAGCCCAGGATGCGGTTGGCCTTCTGGGCCGCAAGGGCGCATTGCCGGCTCATGTTGAGTAAAAGAAATTATGCTTGAAACTTCTGGAGGTTAGTTTGTTAATTAGAAAGTTATAAAATTGAGGGACAGTACTGTTAGTTTTGGAAAAAGAAGAAAAATATATTTTTAGTCCAAAACATTTCATATTTTTATATATGAATATATAATTTGTGCAAAAATAGAAGACTTGTGAAATTATACGGACAGAGTAAAGAAAACCATGCAGTACATGAGCATGTTGAGAGATGAATGTAACAATAGTAAATGTGTAATTATCATGAAAAAAAAAAGGGAAAAATGGACGTTCAAGAAAGCTATATATATTCATGAAACTAAATGAATCAAATGATTAACTACTGGAGAGGAAATAGATACGCCAAGATTCAGAAGTCATGGTAGAGTTGGACTGCATAGGCTTTAGTCTGTGATAACATAAAGTGATTATTATCATTTGTGGCCTTCTGATTTCACTTCAGAGTACTGCAAAGAAACTTCCACACACCAAGGCCAGGCTCTGTTCATCCAGTGCTTGCATGTATTGCCTCACCTGAGTGACTTGGCAGACCCTTTTCCACGCCTTCTTCTTCTTTTGGGGAATTGAAAATTATGTTTTGGCATAAATGAAGTAGGTTCTCCCCTCTAGTTCTTTCCAATTTTTTACTTGTGTGGTTGTCCGTGAACCCTGGCAGCGACGCCCTGAGGAGGAGGATCTGTGACAGGGCTGGTGCTTTCAGGAATCAGGAAAGAACCCTGGGGTGCTGGCACCCCCAGGCAGCATCGTGCCAGCTTCTGGGGAATTACAGAGGTGAAGCACGTGCTTGAGTTTAAATGGGAGATGAGCAGGATCTTTCATTTTACAGTGTTGGAAGTAAGCAAAAAGTTTCATTTCCACTTACTTTTTCAGATGCTGTTGTCCATTCACCTCTGTTAATGCTAATTTGGTTTTTTATTGCCTTTGATGTACTTGTTGCAGAGAAAAGCTTATGACTGTGGTGACTAAGCAGCTTAAAAGCCCAAACAAAACTAGAAGTAAAAGAATATCTTGTGTTGAAGAGACTTATGAGAATCATTGAGTCCAACTCCTGCCTCCACTCATGGCAACCTAAAAGTTAAACCGCGTATCTAAGAGTGTTGTCCAGAGGCTTCTTGAACATCAGCAGGCTTGGGGCCATCACCACTTCCCTAGGGAGCTTGTTTCAGTGCTTGATCATCCTCTCAGTGAAGATCATTTTCCTAATATCCAATCTAAGCTTCCTCGGACGCAGCTTTAAGCCATTCCCTTGTGTCCTGTCACTGGATACCTGAGAAAAGAGATCAGCACCTCCCTCTCATGAGGAAGTTGTAGATAGCAAAGAGGTCACTCAGTCTCTTCTTCTCTAAGCTGAACAAATCTAGTATCCTCAGTCACTCCTCATAAGTCGTTCCCTATAGTCCTTTCATCATCTTTGTTGCCCTCCTTTTGACGTTCTAATATTTTTATATCCTTTTTATATTTTGTAATTCAAAACTGCACACAGTACTTGAGGTGAGGCTGTACCAATGCTAAGTGTAGTGGGACAATCCCTTATTTTGACCAGTTAGCTATACTGTCCTTAGTGCACTGCAAAGATACTGTTGGCCCTTTTGGCTGCCAGGGCACATTGTTGACTCATATTGAGCTTACTACCATCCAGAACCCTCACATCACTTTCTGCAGGGCTGCATCCCAGCCTCTTGCCCCCAAATCTATATGTACGTCCAGGATTACACCATCCCAGGTCCAGAATCTGACATTTATTCTTGTTGAATGTCATATAGTTGGTGATTGCCCTTTGCTCTAATTTATCAAGATCTCTCTGTAAAGCCTCTCTACTCTTGAAGGAATTAACAGTTCCTCCTAATTTAGTATCGTCAACAAATTTACTTGGCGCGCAACAAAACTCCTGTGTCCAGGACATTGGTAAAAAAACTGAAAAGAACTAGCACTAAAATTGAGCCCTGAGGACCACTAGTAACTGGCTGACTGCCTGATGTTACCCCATTTACAACAACACTTTTAGCCTAATCTTTCAGACAATTGTCCACCCATCATATTGTGTACATGTCCAGATGTATGCTGGACAATTTGTCCAGAAGGATACTGTGAGAAACAGTATCAAAAGCCTTGCTAAAGCAAAAAAAACCCCACCTTGTATCTACTGCCTTGGTGTATTTTATTCTGTCTCCTGATTCATCATTTTTCTACTCTTTTAACCTCAACAAAATCAAGATTCAGTTAGAATTCTTAGGACAACCTGTTACCTTTGCCAATTAGGGTATAGCAGGGTAAAAAAACTTGTGAGGTGGGAACTAGATCTGTATTCAGTCAGCTCATTAACTGATATCTTTATCAAACTGATACAGGAATAATTAAAAATATATTGGATGTAAATAGCTTTCAATCTATATTCAGTTGGCTGGATTTACACTAGTAGTGCTAATATATACTCTAAGCCATCCATTCCCTTAACGAATGCTAGCAACTATATGCACAATTGTTACTTTTGTGAAAACAAATTTGGCATAATAATTAAGGACATGTAAAGCATAGAAAGACAAACATACAGAAATGAAAAGTTAAGGTGCCTAAATCATAGAATCATAGAATCATAGAATCATAGAATCATAGAATGGTTAGGGTTGGAAGGGACCTTCAAAGGTCATCTAGTCCAACCCCCCTGCAAGGAGCAGGGACATCCCCGACTAGATCAGGTTGCTCAGAGCCTCATCCAGCCTGGCCTTGAATGTTTCCAGGGATGGGGCATCCACCACCTCTCTGGGCAACCTGTTCCAGTGATCTACAACCCTCATGGTGAAAAATTTTTTCCTAATGTCCAATCTAAATCTACACCCCTCTATTTTAAAAACATTACCCCTAGTCCTATCACAACAGGCCCTACTGAACAGTCTCTCCCCATCTTTCTTGTAGGCCCCCTTGAGGTACTGGAAGACCGCTATCAGGTCTCCCCGGAGGCTCCTCTTCTCCAGGCTGAACAGCCCCAACTCTATCAGCCTTTCTTCATAGGAGAGGCTGCTCCATCCCTCTTATCATCTTTGTGGCCCTCCTCTGGACCTTCTCCAGCTGGTCCATGTCCTTCTTATGTTGGGGGCTCCAGAACTGG
>JAAGAY010027233.1:0-12384 GCA_011801015.1 Ardeotis arabs | reverse complement strand
CACGTTGCACAATAGCTTCTGCCAGCCTTAACTAACACAAAGAACTATTGTTTGTTAGAAATAACTCCCTAGGTTTGTCAGATTTTATCTTACGTCATATCATACTATATTCACAGAGCTTATGCTAAAAGAAGTCACAACCTCCTAAATATCAGAGTTACCTGGCATGGTCCAGCTGTACTCAGCAGCTACAACACCATACTGTTGCTCATTCCCCCCTGAGCATCCCCCATCCCCACAGTGGGATGCAGAGGAGAATTAGGAAAGAAAAGATGGCAAAACTCCTGGGTTTAGAGTAAAAAAAAAAAAGTTTAAGAGAACACCAGGAGAGAAGAAAACAGAGATGGAAAACAACCAAACCCCAATACCAGAAAATATTTAAGCACATAATTTCCAGTACAATACCTCACAGTGGATCCTGATGTCCAGCTCCCTCCGGAGGAGCATGAGCCTCCCCTCAGCCCCATCCCCACTTTATACACTGACCCTGGTGTGGGGTGGAAGAGCCCTGGGGCCAATTTGGGTAACCTGTCCCAGCTGCTGGCTAATGAGTGACCTATCCCAGCTGTGTCCCCAGTCACAGGACCATCAGCTCCAGCTCCTCTCCCAGCTCAGATGAAAATTAACTCTGTCCTAGCCAGAACCAGGACATTGTCCTATCAAGCAGAAACACCAGGTTGCAACCAGGTCTAATATCTCTCCAAATTTACCATCACACTCTGCTATTATTTCCTTGACATCACTTTCCATTGAACAATATGTGCATCTATCTTATTTTAACAAATACTTATGCCTGGGATGTGTAGACTTAGGAAAGCTGTGCATATTGTAGTGTGAATGTCCTGGATGTACTTGAACAGCCACCCTCTCTCTGCAAACCTCAAAACCCCGAAGCATTTCAGGAATGGCTTGCAATACCCTGATACGCATGAAGTGGCGTGCTACTCCAAACATGGTTGTCCCTGGAGTTAAGAAAGGAGCAGCTAACTTCAATTGTAGCAGAATCAAATATTGAAACCAAGATTTTAGAGGCATAACAAGTTTTGATTCGTGATGAAATGCATGGATTTTGATTCTGTAATACCTGTAAAATCTACTTCTTGGTGAACAGACCTTGATACTGAAGATTTCCATAAAGAACAGAGAAATAGTAATAAATTAATGTCATTACAGAACTCAGCAACAATATCCTTCCATCACACAAACCTAACATGTATTTTCTAGTTCTATTTGGGCACTCATGCTATGCAAATATTACTTTATAAATCAAAAGTCTTTGGTGACTTTACACGTAGATCTATTTTATACCCATCTTACATTATTCCGGTTTTAATTTTTGTCTTAAAATGCCCTATTTTCCCATCTACCTTAAGATACATGTCCCTAAGGTGGCTGCTTTTTCTATCAACAGCTGCTTACAAACTAATCCTCAAGTCCATTTCTATTTTTAAACTGTTCTCTTTAAGTTGGTATTGTATTGATTACAGCATTCTAGTTATTTTGAAAAGAGAGCTATCTACTTTAAAATTAACAGTCAGGAAGAAATGTTTTTCACAGTGTGTTTTAATATAGCAAAATGCTTCCAGTTTCTTTGTGAAAACCAAGTCAGTGTCAAACTACAGGCAGCACATTAAGTAAGCTCTTCCAGTCTTATATTCGTTTATTTTTGGGCGTATTCAGGTGAGTTTTTACAAGCAGTTTCATGGACATTGAAAAGCACACACTTAGAAGAAGTTACTATGAACTATGCAATAAAATTTCAGATACAACCAGGCATTTTTTTTTCATTTTTGTTTTGGAAAAGGGGGAAGATAAAAAAAGTGGGGGGTCTGTAATGCCATTCTGCACAGCTTGAGGAATAAATTACACATCTACATAAAATGGTGCCAAAAGTTGTGAAATTTCTGAAAGCCTTTGGAAAGCATGAGGAAGTGCAGAATAGACAAAATAACAGAGTCACGTCCTTCCTCATGGTCCTGCTGCTAAACCCTGTTACTTGATTTCATCATGTCATCACTAAGGAAATAGCCTCGGGAAGGAGAGGAAAATATATTCCTTCAATGCAAATATTCACAAAAGCCTCTCAATTTTAGGAAAATCTACAGACAATAGACACGTTGATGTAAGGCAGAATTCACACTTCACTTACTCTGAAGGTGAGGGAAAATTTATGGTGATTCAAACAACTAAAAGTGTAATGTTGCCTTATACCAAGCACAGGTTAAATTCCCTCAAGTGTAGATGAGTGTAACTTCACTGAATGTAAGGAAGACTGTACTGGTCCACACAAGTTAGAAATTATTTCTGAAAGAAAAGCTTTTCTTTCCTTTGCTTCCTTTCTTTCCAATTCTTGACTTTTTTTCTTCTAATGTATTTGGCCAGGTAGTACCACGACGGTACTTGTGGCCAGCCAACAGTTATTACTGAGCTGGTTTTATGTATGTTGACACAACACGCTCTACAATCAATTCCATCGACTTCTGTCCAATAGCTCTTAAATCAGCACTTCGAAAACAGTTGCTAAGAGTTGGGCTTGTTCTGAAGACACAAATGATCCAATAGGCATCCCCACAAGTGCTGTGTTTTCCAGGTCTTATACTTCCCAAAAATTACTTTTTTTTTTCCTCCAAAACAAAAGGAAAGGAATGCTCAGAAGAAGAATCGTTCTGATATATGTGCTAAATTATCTTTTCTTTGCAATACTTTCTGGAAGCTGAAAAGTTCTACTACTTCATAACTGCTTTGAATTCTGTTTAAGAGCCAGATTTGTATCCATCACCAATACAACTCACAGTTTGTGTACCATGTCACAAAGTCTCTAATGAAGCCTGATGTATTATATGCTTTACTCATCCTCACAGCTATAAAAAAACATATACTTTTGCATGCTATGTCTTCCTGGAGACTTCCGTCAGGAAAAAAAAGTCTTTGTGTGTTCCTGTGTTTCATGTGTTTTAATGTATGTGTGTGGTTTTATGTATATATATATATTTATATGTTTTTCTTTTATATACATTAAAATGCTCAGGTAGTTTCTTCATGATATGATCATGACTATTGTTCTGAGGAAAACTGATGAACTACTGTTTCTTCATCTTTCTTAATTCTTAAGTGAAGACAAAAATTTCAGCAAGAGGAAAGCAATGCAAGAATTCACACTTAATATGACATTATGTGATTATTGCTGTGGTTCGAACACTGAACAGGCAGTGTCAACAGGACTCCCAAATTACTAAATCTTGAGATGGCAGGCGGCAATAAACCCGTGGGGAGGAATTGGTACAGCTATCAGCGGCATTTGCTGGAGAAACACAGATGAGAACTGAAAAGCTAAGGATATTGATACTGACAGGCTGCTTAAGGGATTTTTACATTTTTTCAAAATTGCTATCTAAGTTTCTTTAAGTTTTTACTTTTTGCATTTATATTCAGTTTTTTTTCTTTTTTTTTTTTTATCCATTGTATCCATTAAAGAGGCAAGAAAAGCTCATAGAGAATACAGAAAAAGATTTCCACAAGTCTCCTAGTACAAGCTTCAGTGGGAATTTTACCACAGGAAAAAATCATTCTGTGGAATCTGAGTTCAGCCATCACTGGTTCTCTTAAAAATTTGCACTCTACAGTGTTATGTGTGATGAAATGAATTTGAATAAAGTATAGTCTCACACCTGTGGAAAAATTTTCCATCGAGCCAAGTATTAACACCTTGATTCTGAAAAAACCATTAGCTCATTAATCCTTTTTCTTCCATCCCAGTTCTATTTATTTATAAAGCACCTTTCCTTTATTTGGAGCTAAATTATTTATTTTACTTTGGGAAGGGAATGGTCTACCATGGCCATATTTCAATATAGAACAATTCAAAATTGAACTACCTATTATCAATCCTTGTTTTCTATGCTTGAAATGGGGAGAAAATAAAGATGGATCCTAAGTAGCATGCATAATCCTCAGAATTAAGGAAGAATGCAGTTATGAATATCTCAAGACACAGCAGACAGTAGCACAGTACTTGGTCACAACAATTAACTCGCTCTTCAAAAGTCCATTTAATATGATCATTTCTGAATCTTGCTGTTTCCTGAATTTGGTGGGGTTTTTTTGTTCAGTCTTTAGATGCTTCGCTGATGCATCAGCAGATGTAGAACATATATGCCAGAACACTAAATTTGGCTTAAAATAAATAGATTTTTTTTTCTAATTACATTAAAGAGATTATAAAACGTTTCTGCATGTAAAACAACCTTCTGCTTCAGACAGTGACCTTTGATTTGATTGTGTGGTGTGGGATAGAGGGGAAAAGGCAAGTCAATACTGTCCCTCCCAGGATTAAGGAAACCTTGAATTACAATGTTTCTACTAATTCTATTGTTCCCTTCATTTCTCTCAGGAATCTGGTAAATGCCCTGCCCATTTTGAAGTCCACTTTTCTAAAATCCATCCAAGAACTTTAGCTTTGTCTTAGTAACTATTTTTGCCCACTGTTTGTATATCGATTATTATTTTTTTTTTCAATCTGCCCCCAAAACATTTTTGTGACTATTTGTTGAAAGCCAGAAATTTCTTGGTACTCTCTTATTTAGGAAGTGGTGTTTAATTGCCCAATAGGAGACCAATTCCAGTCATACTCAAATACAAAAGGGAAACTGGAGAAAGAGAAATTCAACAAATAAAATGTTTCTTTCTCTTGTTTCTTCTTTCCCTAAATATGCTAACAACAGCCTAGGAAACAGTTGGGTTATAATTTCCCATCCGGATTATTCTCTTCTTTTCATTTGTTTATGCTGCTTAAGGGACTCCTGGATGCCCACACGCAACCAGCAATGGTCCCACAGACTTTTTTACTGTTCAGGTTTTCACTGCTTGTATCCTTTCAGCAATTCCAGCATATCCTGTGACTCTTGCTTGTTCCTTGCTGTGACTCTTCCACTTGTGCTTACTATAGTCAATCCTCCTTGCACTTGGATTTCACTCCTTTTGCAGCCCCTGTGGCAGTTAAGTTTGAGCATTCCAGTCTGTTGCAATCACCCTAGATATGGTTCCTCCTTTCCCAGATTTCCTGGGGAGTCAGTTCCTCCTGCCTCTTGGTGTGATACGATTTCTCATCCAGTTGTTTTGACATTGTTCCCAAGACACAGTTCATACAATTCACAAAAGATTAAAAATGACTGGAGGAAAAGAGTCTCCCTGATATTCTTCTGAGTCCTGTAAACTTACTTCACCGGTCCTTTAGTGCTCACATCCTTCTTGGATCAATTTCTCATCCCTCGGGCTACGTGCCAGCTTCACACAAGAGTAGAAGCTCTCTTTCAGCTTTTAACTGCTTGAAATCCATGGCGCCTTAACAAAACGGGAACAATTTTTTTTCCTGTCTTCTCCAGTTATCAGCCACAGAGATACTAAAGACATCCTGAAAAGGCTTTCATAGGATTATTTCAGACACTGATATTTTTTGTAAGTTCAATTAATAAATGTAACTAGAAGACAGAAATACTTAAGCATGTTCTTGCATGTTTTTAATTAATTATTTTCAGTCAAGTTCATAAAACATTTATTCCATAAATACTTTGAACATATACATATGTAGGTATAATTATAGTATATCTATACCTATACAACATCCATTCATATTGCATTAGATTGTCTTTTTTATATATATATGTATATTTATAGATCAGATGTCTTTGGCTTATTATGAAAACATATTTGTAGAATTGCATGTTAGGGAAATCACAGTACATGAATTTTAAGACTTGAAGATAATTTTCACACAAAAAACCCAAGTTTCTTCCCAATGGCCAGTACAAACCTGCAGAATTAATTACCAACTGTAGGTAAGAACAGGACTAGGCAAAAAGAACTTTCTGCATTTTGCAAGGCTTTAAAGCATCAGAAAAGGACCTTTTCTGCCTGAGCATGAAACCAAGTTCTGAAAGGGAGCAAACAGAAACTAGACTCATAAAAGAGACATTTCAAATACCTTACGCACATAAGGCTTAGATGTATAAATTTTTACTAATGAACAGTGTGGTTCCTTTGTACTGGATTCCAAGCAAGTTTAGCACGTGGTTGCCAAGGCTAGAAAGCACTTATGTCCTGCCTCCATTCTTTCTTCCTCCATTTTCTCAAGGTACAACTGCATTGTACCGACCGTAAACCTCCCTCTCAAACCAGCTGGTAGTCGGGTAGCGGAGCGAGGAGTCAAGGAGTGAAGTCGAGCTGGTGAAAGCAGCGGGGATGAAAGCTAGGGGTATTTTAAAAGTTAGTCTTTGTTTCTCACCACCCAAATCTATTTTAATTGGCAATAAATTAAGTTTCACCAAGTTGAGTCTGTTTTACCCGCAATCGTAATTGGTAATATGCCGTTAGTCACACACGTGCACAGAAATATTAACACACATGCTAAAAGAATTGATGTAGAGCACACGTATCCATTCAACATTTGCTCTCAAATGTGTAAAACATTACATTTAGTCAATACATGAAAGAGTTGCATGAAAGAACACAAAGCCCATGGATTTTTAAACTGTAGTCAGAGGTATTGCTAAATTACAGTTCTCAGAAATACAAAATAACTTGATACAGAAAATCTTTATTTATACAAGCATGAACAATGTTAATCTTTGTAATAAAACATTACTGATAATGACTGTAGTCTTACATTTACATCACTAAGTAAATGAGCAATGTGATCTTTTCAGCTGTGGCTTATTCTGTGCTCCATGTGCAAAGGTTGGAAAGTTAACTTTGATCAGGTTTCTCACCAGTGAAAAAGTACTGTCAATGAGAAATAAACATCCTGATTGTGCAATGACATAAATCAACACAAATTCTTAAGAATGCTTTCTAATTCAAATGAGAGGATAAGTATCTACTGGACAGACCTCCCTGAATTTTGTAAAAATAGTCATTAAACACAATAGCTCAAGGTGAGTAAAGACTACAGTTCTACAGAGTGTTCCAAATGTTGCAGAGAAGTGTTTCTTTAATTACACTTTAAATACAAATGAGAAAAAAGCCTGCAAAATTTATCAGGAAATATCCTAATGTCTTTGTAGAGTTCTTCTCTGAAACTGTGAATGCTCACTTGACCATCAACACTTGATGAGATATTAGTATTTGCTTGAGTACCTGTCATGAAAACAGGTACTGAGCTTCACAACTGAATGTCTGAGGATTGTCTATCTGACTAAAGAAATTGGAAGGTTCAGTAATAAATTAAAAATATGCAGGTTACTACACCTAGTCATGCATTAAAAATCATTAACAACTTTGACAATTCTGCATTGCAGATAGATTTTGTAGGATTTTGTTCCTTTTTGAATGTGCACGTAAAAAAAAAGATCAAAATAATGGTTTTTACTCAATAGCTAACTTTAAAATGGTATTATCTTGAAGTAGAATCACAGAATATTCAAGTTAGAAGGGATCCATAAGGATCATTGGGTCCAACTCCCTGCTCCGCGCAGGACTACCTAAAACTAAGTCATGTGACTAAGAGCACCACCCAGATGCTCCTTGAACTCTGACAGGCTTGGTGCCGTGACCACTTCCCTGGGGAGTCTGTTACAGTGACTGACCACCCTCTCAATGAAAAATCTTTTTGTAATGTCCAATCTGAACTTTCCCTGATACAGCTTCATTCTATTTCCTGATGTCCTATTGCTGGTCATCAGAGAGAGGTGATTGTCCCACTGTATTTGGCATCAGTGCAGCCTCACCCCGAGTACTGTGTGCAGCTCTGGGCCCCAGGATTTAACAAGGATGTGAAGGTCCTTGAACGCATCCAGAGGAGGGGAACCAAGCGGGGGACAGGGCTGGAGGGCACGTCCTGTGAGAAGTGGCTAAGGACTCTGAGTTCGTCTGGTTTGGAGAAAAGCAGGCTAGGAGGTGCTCTCATTGCTCTCTACAGCTTCCTGAGGAGGGGACGTGGAGAGGGAGGTGCTGATCTCTTCTCCGTGGAATCCAGTGACAGGACGCCTGGGAATGGTTCAAAACTATGCCAGAGGAGGTTCAGACTGGACATTAGGAAGCTTTTCTTTACCAAGAGGGTGGTCAAACCCTGGAACAGGCTTCCTGGATAGGTGGTTAATGCCCCATGCCTGTCAATGTTCAAGAGGCATTTCAACAATGCCCTTAGTACCATGCTTGAACTTTTGGTCAGCTCTGAGGTGGTCAGGCAGTTGGACTAGGTAGTCATTGTAGGTGTCTTGCAACTGAACTATTCTATTCCAATCCATTCTATTCCATTCCCTGTCATTTATCAAATATAAAAGGTCAAGGCCCTCTAAATAAAATATAATATCCTAAAAGCTTCAAGTCTTTCATCAGCAAGGCTTTTCTTTGTTCATATAAAAAGTTGTTAAGCATTTCAGGGGCAGAGGATGCAATAGAAAATTGAGAAAAATCAGATTAAGAATCAAGGAAATTGCTGAATGAAATTACTTTAAAAGGATTCTAAGTGTTCTTCGGTAATGGATTATCTCACCTTTCCAGAAGTTTGGAAGTGATTGCAAAAAGGTCTTATTTGTAATAAACACGATCTGAATTTTAATCTCACTTAGGATACCACATCCATCTCAAGTCAAGAGGGACAGAAACACAAGACTCTCACATTAAACTGTATTTTGTGGATGCATCTGCAACACTAAGAATTACTTTGTTTTCACCCTGCTACTAGTAAAAATTACCTTGCCCAATACAGAGAGATCCAGAATCTCATCTGATGTAGTTTCATTCATCTGATTTAGATAAACAGAAGAGCTGGCCAGCTGTCCTTTTATTCTTATATAGTTATCAGCGCAATTTGCAAAATAAAGCTGAGAACTATAGATCCTAAAGTATGCTAGCACAGGCTCACATCTGCTGCGGAGATACACGGCTGATCGCTTAATTTACTGGTGTCCCGTTCCCACAAGCTATAAATTGAGCAGTAAGTGCTTTTTCTCTTAGTTTCTTCCAAAGCCACTCAATGAATATACACGTGCGAGCTGTAGAAATGAAAGAGACTGGCATTCTGCAGGATAAAGTCGAAAACACTATGAAATGTGACTAAAGGCACAGATCAAATCAACGACACTTTTACTGAGCATTTGACAAGGATGCAAATGGGTATATAAGCATAAAATTAGATAATATTTGGATCAAGACAAAAAAAAAAGTCCTTCTTTTGAAGGATTCCACTTTATTAAATTGGTAAATCCATCTTCTAAATAGTCTCACAGTTTCTGATTTCACTGCGTACCTCGGTCCTGAGCAGGGCTGGAATACACCACTATGTCAAGCAATTCATCCCTATTTATTTATATATAAATAGTTTTAAATTATGCCATTTAAGCCACCCAAGAAAGCAAATACTCCCTTTACAGGAAGGAAGAGTACTCTTTGGCTGAACTTGGCTCCTAGAAAATTATATGGAATAAAAAGCAATGTTTACAGATACTACATCTCAAAGACATGTTTTTCTGCTCTTCTCCCCGGGTTTTTAAAGCTGCTTTCAGGAAAAAAAAAAAAAAGAGAGAAAAACAAAAAGAATAAGAATATTATGCTAGTTATAATTAGAAGGGAAAGAAAATAAGATTTTACTAGTGTGCTTGATGTTTCTATGTTGTTTCCTCTCATTGGAATGTTCTGTGTGAAGAATAAAATTTCCCCATATTTTGACTTCTGCATGTACATTCTCAGATGTTTACATATACAGACTTGATGATACTCTCAGATATTTACTACTTTATTTACAGAACACAATATTTGAAGAATCAGCTTCAACATGCTGAATACTTAACTCTGAGGTATTAACTTCTGTCATAAAAATTATGTCTTGAAGTAAATACATTTAGTAGAGTTGAAGAAATATTATTTTCTAAATATATTTTTATTTTGATTATTTAATCAAAGTCAATTTCATTCAAAGACAGAAGAACATCTGAAAACACCTCTGTGTTCAACACTTTCACTAAAGTTCAAGCGGGTTACACAGCAGCACTGCTCCCTGTAACACACTTAGAACTGAATCTCAGAATGAGAAAAGTTGGTATCAACCAAACGGGTGGATGCTGCAATCCTAAAAAGAGTGGTTTGGCCAAGGTAACGGCTCCAAGCAATGAGAAAACGAATAATGGAGGAGCTGAGACTCAGAGTTGTGTAGTGGTTCCTATCCCAGATGGAGTAGTGTAAACGTAAAGGACAATACAGAAGTGACAGTGATTATTTTTTATTTAACCTTTCTGATTATGAGGCAGTCTAACCTGTTCTGCACAAGGCACAAATGGTTTTTGAGTGGTGCAACTCTGCAAGAGCCAAAGACAACCTGATCTCTCCCTTTCCCCACCACCCTTCTCCCCTTCCCTCCGCCCCCTCTTCCTCTCTCTCACCCTGCTCTCCCTCCCTTACCCAGGACCACACGCTTAGTGCTTTATGAAAACAGAATGCCTGAGCAGCAGACTTTCTGTCATTTCTGTTTCAATGTTGGGTTAGTAGAGTGTGTAAATTCACAGCTAATGATTTAATGATTCTGTAATATCCCTATGAAAACAAGGAAACGTACAAACATGAAGAGCAACAAAATAAAACTGGTACCAATTAATTTATCCCTTTCCAATTCTGTTACCTGCGTTATTTAAAGGCTGATTAACCATTTGCTAACTTGCAAAAAGGCCATGGTTATATACACTAGGCCAAACTATTTGATTTTAATTATGCTCAATTTTCACTTTTCCCATCAACAGCTAGTTTTGATGTTAATTCTTTGTGCACACAAGTATATAATTTGCTTTCTGCTATAAAAGACAAAGTACTCTTGAAAAAAGTAATTATTTCTGTGATTTGGAGGGGGTAATTACTTTGTTACTACGTGCCCTCAACATTAGCTTAGAAACATTTTTAAAGTTCACAAAAATATCAGTTGAAATACTTACTACAATTGAGAATAAAAGCTTGATTCCGTGACATTAGATGTACGTAACAACGACAAAACATGAAAACAGTAAATAAAGGCTAGATTCTCTGGCTGTGAAAACTAAGTTTCAAGGACACCAATTACTCTTACATCTAGCATTGTTTATTTTCATAGGTATTGCTTTTTCTATCTGTCCAGTGTATCATATAAACATCAATAAATAAAATATGCAAAGCCAGTATTTTCTGTGCAATTTTGTTATGTTAACTATTGTGTTAACTTTATTACTCTTTAGTCCATTGTTATTTGTATATGGATTTTTATCGTGTTTAAAATTCTAATAGCTCTTGTCTTATTATGTACAACGCATATCCATCTACCATTTTCTAACTGAGATTGACTTATTTTCCTGATGTAGTGTTTGATGAAGTAATGCATCATTCACCTTAGATGTTTGCTTTGCATTTGTTCTCAATTGGTTCAATCAGGTCTATGTCATACGCTTTCCCAGAACTGGCTGCATAAAAATTCAGGCTTTTTTGTGACCTTATGTCATTCCATTTGAAGATAACAGGGATTTTCTTTAAAGGACATGTGCCTAAATTTCCCACTGTTAAACCCTTACGTGGTCTGATTGCACGTGAGCTTTCCTTGTTTATCTGTCTCAAAGTTCTATCGGCTCCTGTCGTTTCGTAGAAACATTGATCACAACCACAAAGAAAGAAGACATTCAGGCACAACAGAGGATGGCACTGCTAGGAAGATGAGGAAGAGCTCACTGAACGTTCAGTCCAAGAGAAGATTTGATTCAAGCTGTCTTCACTTTGTCTAATCATCCCTATCTTGCCTTTAAGAAAGATTACTATCATTATATCAGAAGTTATACTGAAAGGTGCAGAAGCTGGAGGATACTACCAAAGACACGCTGCAGTGAATTATAAGTGGCATAGCTAAGAGGAGGTATAACAACATTGCTCCTTTGATTACAGCACCTGGAGACATGTCCCACAGCATCTTTGGAAATGATGGGGCGTGAAGTAACTGCAATGAACTATAATGAAAACTACAATTTTTTTATCTATTTCAAGAGTCAAATACATTGAGTTAAAAAAGGAGGCAGTAGAAAACTATGGAGAGAACTGTTAGAAAATATGGGGGTGAAATGAGAAAAAAAATTGTATATTTAAAAGAAACAAGAAAAGCGAAAAATTGTAAGACAATAAATAATGAGAGAAGTGGCAGAATAAACGCAGAATAAAAAGGTAAAGAACCTGAAGGTGACAAAAAAAAAAGAAGTAGAGATCCACAAAAAAAGAAGAGTGAAAAAGTGTTTAAGAAATAGAAAAGAAAAAGTAATAAAAATGAGAGGAGCTATGAAATATGAATGTACCTTCTCCTAAAACACTATTCTATTTATACTTTTCCAAGATATGAGACCTTCTTTAGGCCATTAATATTAATGAAAAATTTTAGAATTTATTTTAAAG
>JAAGAY010027201.1:2460-47974 GCA_011801015.1 Ardeotis arabs | reverse complement strand
TGGTTTATGTCTATTAGCTGTTTATTATTTATTCAATAGACTTAATCTCAACTGCAACACGTCTTTATGGGTAAGAGCCAAATCAAGATCTGCAGTCTACCTGAAACTGTTTATTACTGTTAACCTAAATGCATCTAATAATGTTTTGCTTTGAATGCCTCAAAATTAAGCATATAGAACTGCAAACTTGCTGAGAATTGGCTTTCCTCAGACAGATGCAATCATTTCAGGTTTCCATTATAAAATATTATCTAAGACAACTGCCACTCGCAGACATGAAAGCAAAACTAGAGGGTGGGCATACAAAATCACAGGTAGAAAGTAAGACCTTTTTGCCAATTTTTTTAATGTAGCTCAATACTGGTAAAAACATGTCCTTTTGGTTTTAGATGTTTTTAGAGCTTAATGATTTCATAGCAAGCTGCTTGGCGTGGTAGCATCAGAACATCTAGTTTGTACTGTCTTGCATGGTGAAGACTGTCACAGAACTAAAATCAACAAAGGAAACTTTCCTGAGATGGTTGTAGCTAGTGCAGCATGTCCTGAAGTCACACAGTTTTGTAAGAATAGCATTAAAAATGTACAAATTAACATTTGAGACTGATGTTAGTGAGTGGAATTTGATGTCAGTAGGGAAGTGAAAGAGTTGTTACTCTTGTTCCAATCAGCGGGGTGCTCTTGCAGATGAATTTAAAAAAATTGCTTACTAAGAGTTATCCTGGTTTAGGTACAGAGAATACAAACACTGCCAAGGCATGTGCAGCAACACGGGCTTGTTTCTGCTTGACAGAGGGATGTCACAATCACCTCATTACAAATCCTCCTCCACTCTTCTCCCTTATATTACTACTGAGACCATCTACTGACTGCAGGATAAGAACAAAGACGACGGTGCTGCTCCAGAGCTTCTCACCATTGGCATCTTCACAGCCATTCCCTGCCATGTCAGCACTAAGTCTCCTTGGAAAATCTGCAATAGCGTAAGTATTGGAGGTTGTTGTGAAAAGCTCTTTCCATCACTAAACATCAGTTGGAGAACACTGAAATGTGTATTAGAATGTGATTGAGGTTTGGTTTTGCTTCTGTAGAATTAGAATAGTCACACTTCTTATGTGTCAAAAGAAACTCCACGCACGTATGCTGACGAGTTCCTTTTCTACTACGTTAAAGTTTGTGCGAAGGAGTGTGCTACGGGGCCATATAGCACCAAGGGAAAAAACCAAACACTGAATCTATGAGCTTATCACGTTGTGGGTACCTACAGCATTGCTATTTATTTAAAGCTTTTATTTCAGACCCTGCAACATCTGCCTATAAAAATAATATTGTATATACTTGTAATTGCTGCCAGTTCTCTCCACTATCCTTTTTAAACTTGTATTATTAAAAACAGCCAAACAGGAGGATGCAGCAGTAAGCCCTCTACTGAAGTAGAGAGTTGAGCCCTTCGGTAACAGGATGGAATTTTTTCCCTGGGAAATTAAGAATATGGAAAAGATATAAGAGACTTTTCTAAAACATTCCAGTAAGACTTCAGTTAACAGTGGCAGTATAAGAGATCAAGGATTATATTAAGTGCTGTGGGAAATCACAGGCTCAGAAGTTTATTATTACTTGTTATATCGTAGTCTGACAGTGTCAGTTTAGCAGCAGTGTCATAATTAGAACATATTGAATAGCTCTCCTTTGAAGTGAGATTGTATTTTTCAGCAGTATCCATGTCCCCCTCATGGTTAAAAGTGGTTAAACATGTTTAAATGTTTGCATCATCAGACAGAAATCTCAGAAGACCATATTACAAATGTCAGTTGCTTATTATATACCTGAATAATGCACATTCTGCTTTTCTTGGAAATATACGTAAGTTATATTTTGAGAATTAATTTATAATACCTAATACTGCTAGCTAACATTTACAATGAGTGGGTGGCTATTTCTTCCTCATGCTTTTTCTGCAATAGTCCACATTTTCAACTGCATATTTCATTTGAGTTTTGCCTAAAGGGACACACGTGTCCACTAGATTCTTCTTGTTGTGATTTCTGGCCTCATTAACTTCTCCAGAGAAATCACAGAGAGAGAAGGTCAGCTTCAGGTGATTTATAGCCAAAGGACAAAATAAACCATGGAAGTAGTAGTAAATCCTTTACACGTGCCACGCTGGTGAGAATGAATGCCCCTAGAACTTCAAGTTTTTTCTTTCTTTCCTTTTACTTTTCCTAATAGTAGACCTTTCTTAGAAACCTCACTATATAGTTTTATTAGTCAGGATGTTACAATAATTAATTTGGGAGCAGACAGTACCCAAATCTGAACTTCCCAAAATCAGAACCCAATACATACATCAAGATAAAGTTTCTCTGGTGTCTCCAGTTTGACCTGTTCAATTTCAGCACATTCATCCAGTTCAGGAAGCATGGCCTTCTCAGCAGCTGCCTTCTCTCTTGCTAGATCTAAAGAATAAACACTAGTCAGTTGCAGAGAACTAACTGAATAAAAGACTTTCTATATTGCAACAGCAAGCGCTGCAAAACCAAACTGCTGGGGACCTGGCTACCACTGCAGAATTCGCAGCTGAATCCAGCTCTTTGTCTTTCTATCATATTCTTGGTCTCCCTCATATTGTATAAATTAATATTTGCATTTTGCAATAATGTAGTCCACAAATCTACAAAAGCATTCTTCCATGTGTGAAGGCACAAAACCACCTCCAGAGTGGCAGACAGATTGCACAGTTTATTTGGGAGCAAGGGAAGCCTGTAAGCTCTCCTGTCCTGTTGCTAAACCTGCCACGTATGAGAAGTGGAACTCCACCTCTATGTAGCAGAAGTAGCAGGTTGAGCCCTCAGAATTCTTTTTTATTTGTTGTATCTAAAGAATATTTTATCCAGTATTACTTGATTTTCAATTAGTCATAGTGGAAATCTAATGGGATGTTCTTATCTATCAATCAGTTGGTTTGAATCAGGGCAGAGGTGGTGCTGCACTAAGAGTTTGGCTCATCGACTGCATCCTCAGTTTGGTTTGGTTCTTCACTGTGTACATTACCATCTCTCGTCTTGTTGAACTTTGAGTGTTTGTAAGAGATTGATTCTTGTGCATCCTCTTGAATTCTAGCAGGAATATTTCCAGACAGGAAATCCGTGTTACCTCCCCTATTTGGTAGAAGTGTTAACATTTCATCACGAGCATCAAAACTTTCATTTCTAAATTTCTCAGTTTTCTCTTGAGTTTCTTCCTCTTCTGATATATTTGAAGTCTCTGATGTATTAGAATTTCTACCACTGTCATCTGAATTTGCAGGTGCTCCTAGAGAAGAAACAAGTTCATTACAACTGCAATTACAATGTATCAGATAAACACTCCACTGCCTTCTTGTTTGACTTCAGTCCTGTTTATTCTGAAACATTCACACATCTCTAGAAGGGTTAGGCTGGGACCGATTACTGGTCGTAAATGTATGCCTCCTTGAATAGTGTGCCGGAAGAACTCGTGGCATCAAAAAGGGCAGTAAGTGAAGCAAATAATTAAAAACCTTCCTCTTACTGCCTGTATTACCACTGCTGTAGGCAGTTTTTGCTGTTAGTGAATGCAGCAGGAGAGGTGCCTGCATGAGGACTGGTGAAGTGGTTATGACTGGGTCTTACTGGAGCCCAGATCCCTACTGAAGCCAGCCTAGTCCTGCCTGTTGTGGAAATATCCCTCTCGGGCCGCAATTGCCTGCCTCCACTCATGAATGCCTGCTGGAACCTTTATTGCCCTGACTAGCACCTGGTTGCTCTGGTGAATGGAACAATAGCCTGAAACACTGGGACAGAAAGTGGTTTGTGGGTTTTTTTGTTTCATCAGCAATGAGAAAGGTGATAATTGCTTAAAATCATTGTGGTTAATCTAAAATGCACCAAGATTAATAAAGTATTTAGTATGGGAAAGAAGAGTCATAAACATATTCCAAAAATTGCATCAGCCTGCTTCTGAACATTTGGGAACTATTCATTTATTTTAAACATTCAAATTGAAGCAGATACAGACATCTTCCAAAATATTAACCACAAACCTTCTAGGATGTCTGTCACATCTTCATTTCCACATTTTGCACTTGCATCTCTTTCTTCCATATACTTTTGTCTTTTCTTTTCCTCTGCTTTTCGTCTGATTGCTGCTAAAGCATTGATGCTATCTTGGATTTTTTTTCTGTCTCTGGTTTCCCATTTTTCCCTTTCTGCTTTCTCGGCTTCAAGCCCTCCAACAGCCCAGGCTTCTGCACAGGCTCTAATGAAAACACAAAAACTTACTGTAATATAGCTGTAAAAGCCCATCTTTATAATGAAAGACAAATTTAAAATAGCTTGCAACAGCATAAAATAGCTGCAAGAGGAAAAAAAAAAAACATACAGCAAGGGCAATCCCTTATGCAACAGGGATGCACGTACATCTTATTTCATACGTGGAACTTCAACAAAAGAAACAAAGATATCCAAATGGTGATCACACCATCAGAGGTCTGCCAGGAGTGCTGATCTTGGCTCTGCTTTTCCAGACACCTCTTCAGTTTCTGTCAAAATCAGGATTTGCCTCTGGTCTACAGACTTTGTGTAAAACAATTCTGTTGAAGAATTAATTCTCTTGTGAAAAAAATACATGTTTCGTTTCTTTTTTCTAGGTATGTTAGATATAGAACTTCCTTTCTTTACATGATAGTATTGGCAAAACATGGATGAGTTATCGTTAGCATCTGAGCTTTATTGCTGTGTAAAGATGTCTCTGTTTCTTACCTATCCTTTGGGAAAACTGGTCTGTCATCCAGATACATTAGTTGTTTTAGTTTAACAGTAAGTGTTTTTCTATAATTAGCAATTTTCTTTATCACTTGATTTCCCATCAAATTCAGCACACGCTAGAGAAATAAGGGAAACAGTTTTTAAAGTTGAGTAGCAAAAAAATCCCAATCTGGTTATGCACTTTCCCTATCATTTCAAAAACAAGACGTGAATAAAACATACTGGGTGTTACAGGTAGCCTACAAAAACCAAACACTGTTTAATAACTTTCCTGTTAGACCAATACCTATTGTGCACTGGACCACGCGACAAAACCATTTAACGGGATTCACCTATATACATGATACAAACTCTCAGCTATTTGGCTTACCAAATTGGGCATGGTCTCCAGAATAGTTATAATATTTGGATCACTTAGGTGGTTGTGGGAAAGATCGAGAACAGAAATACTTGGGCATTCTTGCAAGTGCTGTATGTCTTCCACTGTCTGTAACTTATTGTGAGCAATCTGTAGAGTCTGCAGGACTTTCAGACAAGCTGTCAGACAAGAACAGTACAATGAAAGGGAAGGTAAGAGGCATGGCTTCACAGAGGGTTTTCTGGAGCAAGAAGAAAAAGGCATTGTCAAAATAATTGGTTATATTGAATAGTGGGGAGCTTTTTTCCTAAATTTGTCGTTCTGCTATATGCACTTTTTGGCTAGGCCTCCAAAGCTGCTTTCTTTACCTCAGAAAAAATAGTTGTTTGGGTTTAGGATGCTGGTTGTTTTTAATTCACGTTTCAAATGAGTCAGTTACACAAAAGCAAGAGCTTGTGTTTCAACTTACTCTCAATGTACACAAATGACAATGTAGAGGAAATCTTTTTTATTTTCTGCTGAAGATAGAATAAATCCTTTAACAGACATAGAAGATTTGGTAATCATGTCTGCAACTGCCAAAGCACATCTTAAAAGATGAATGGTGAAAACTGGATTGTCAGCCTGTCTGCAACACCGGTAAGTGCTGGGACAGTACTAAGAAGTGAGGAAAAGCTATTTGATTGTCCTAGATACCCATGTAAAAGTAATTACTACAGCTTTTCTATTTTCTCATCTATTTAATTGCAAAATAAATAGGTTTGACTCTCCAATAGAAGCCTTGTGGACTTTGGTATGGGACAGTGTGCAAAGTTCTAACGTGAATAAAAAAACCCTTTGAACTAGTGCCATTAATAATAGCTTATCTTAGTCAAAGCTTAGGAATATGGGCTCATTCTAAGTCAAAATATGCTGCACCAACGGTTCTCACAGAGATTCTCAATGGTCTTAATGTAGTTGTTGCTGATATTGAGGGAATCCAGCTTTTGTAAGGGTTCAAGGTTTTCAATTTTGTTAATTAAGTTGAGTTGCAAGTAGAGGCAACGCAACTCTGTCAGAGCCTCCAAATTCTCGATTTTTGTCAAGCCATTGCATTGCAGCCATAAACACTTCAATCCAGTATACTCGTCAAGATTCTCCAAGCGGTCAAATCCTGCAGAAAAAGATGTTTTAAAATGAAATTACATTGGCTGAAAACAAGTCTTTGGAGGAGTATTAAACTTGATGGCAATGTTTCCATCAATGGAAACAATCAATGAATTGATGGTACAAGACTTGGCCCATAAAGGGCAAAAATGTATAGGTACCTATGCTGGTCTACACCTCATGCAGCCTTTTAGGTTCTCAAATAATATAGATTGAGAAAACAGCAAAACCAAAGCCAAACGTAGAAGGTAGGTTTAGCATGTCCTATTTATTTAAAACAACTCTTATGCTAAGCCGAATCAGCTAACCGTATCATGGAAAAACCTGCTCAAAATCACAAGAGGATGATCTGTGTTCATTCTAGCAACTTCTTTTTCTTTCAGTAGTATTTGAGAACATGCAGCAAGTGTTTACTTTTCGTTTTCTTCCTGGCCATTTTTATTTGGCAGTACAAAAGTCCCCAAAGCTGGAAAACAGCTTCTTTATACAAATAGATTTAAGAAGAAATACAGGTATTTTCCTCTGAATGCAACCCAGATCAGTATTTTAAGATATTTCTCAGAGGCTACCGTTTTGGGAAAAAAACAGTGTCCCTTGATTTCTTTTGATACTTTGAATGGCTCCACAAAGTGAATTAGTTTTACAATCATTTCATATTTCCACCTTCACATTGACTCATTTTGTTTCACAATTTCAAGATTATATAAAATTTAACTATGTTTCTAATTTAAAAGAATTTTTAGACACCTTAGTTCAGTAAGCCATAAAATAATAGATTCTCTGCTAAAATGCTACTTAAAATGCTAAATCTAAACAGTTATGTCCACATCTTACCTTTATAATGCAAGTAAAGTGTATCATTTAAGTATGGGGTCAAGTATAATTTCTGCTGTTTACAGATGTCTTGCAGAATCTTTTTTGTCATTCTAAAATAATAATTGGACACAGAGCAAAACAAAAAAATGTATTTCAGTGCACATTCTGAAATCTTTGGTTTTTTAACAGATTTCAATGCAACACAATAGTTCTTTTGTGCAAGAGAAATGGCTACAGCTTTCAAGACTATACTGAAAATAAAAAGCAGTAGGTTTTTTAGAGTGGCTTTCCATTTCTAACTGTTTGAAGTGAGTTATCAGGCTCTGCTGCTAAAAAAAAAGAGAGTACATAAGAAAGTGGGTAGGGAATTAGAGAGTCCACCTTGGAAAAGAGCAGCATGATTCTATGTCAGAATCCAGTTCCTTCCTCTCCAATTCTTTCCTCCATTCCTTGCTGCTATGTTGCAGGACCTTTGGTAGCACAGCCAATACACAACATTTTTCTCTGACTAGAAAACTGAATAGTTACCAACCTAACATTTTAACGAAATGCTGACTCTGAACTTGCACTCAAGACAGTTTTAATATGCAGCTGTGGTTGGCTAGGAGTGCCACAGTAAGCAAATGAATAATACCTGGTCAGTTGTAATTGCTGAACGTTCAGCTCCACTCCTTTTGGGATTCACGCCAGCAAGAAGCAAGGAAAGGCTGCTCAGGGACACTGTGGGCTGCAGCCGAACAGCGCAGGGGCAGAGGATTCGGCAAGAGGGTTTGAGCAGAAAGCTGCAGCGTGAAACAGCAGAGGCTGCAGGGGCAAAGCACTTGGGCTGACACCCAACAGCAGCCAAATGAGGGCAAAGCTACACGCAGCAGTCAGCAGGACAGCAAACCCCCAAAGAGGTGAGTAAGTGCATGGGTGGCACACAAACTGTTAAACCAGAAATGGACGGCAGTGAAGAGCGGCTGATGGGATGAGTTACGCCATTAGCTGGGACCCTGTGCTAAATAGCTCTGGATTGACAAGTTTCATAGTTGGCAGTCCCTGAGCAAGGACTTTGCAAAGAATGACAGGACACTGGTTTTGGAGCCAAAGTGTCCAGGGCTAAGTAAAATCTAGTAACATTATAGACAAGAAACTTGGGAACCCATAAGAAAACACCCAGCAAAAACATTCCAAAGCAGAAAATACCTGTATCTTCCTGTTTAGAAAGATTAGATTCCATAAGACAAAATTCCAAAATAAAACTTCTAGTAGATATTCCTCACTTAAAGAAATATTGCAGAAGTACAATGTTAAATGGTCCAAAATTATTTTCTACTTCTAAATTCCATATTAACAAATTTAATTTTGCATCTCTGGTCATAGAATTCATAGGACTAAAGCTTGTAACAGTAAGACCTTCTTGGTGGGAAAATATTTTCAAAATAACAAAAAAAAATGAGTAAAGATAGTGAAGTTAAACCTTTCATAATGAATTTGCTTTTAGATTCATTTATTTACTACACTAAAAATCTCAATATTGCTGAAGAACAAAACTGTAATAGTGTCAACTAGTTAATTGAGTTCCGGGGGCAATAGAAAATACGATTGTCAGCCTGTAACTGCCCTGGAAGCCAAATATGCCTGACATAAATCTCTGAAGGAATGAAAGATTTATAAACTTTGAGCAAAAACTTTAAATATATACTGTTTTCTTGTATTGTCAGCCCAGGTACATGATTGTATGCCAGCTGCTTGCAGTATATCCCACTGTTTTTCATTGCGCTATTTATAGTAGCATTTCCTCAAACTATTAGCATCCTCAGGCAGCTTACAGGATCATAAAATGTGTTTCCTCAAAACACTTAATTATCTTATGTGCAGTTGTTGCTCTCTGCCATAATTCTTCATAAGAACTTAATGCTGAAGTATCCCAGGCTGATTAGCCCGGGTTAATGACGTTTTCTGTGTAAGTACAGTCCAATCTACCCCCAATAACTCAGTGGTACAGGAACAGAGGGTAAATCTTCATTGTTCCTTATCTATCACTCCATAACTAGCCAACGCGACCAGACTTTCAACAATGCTATTAAACAGTACCAAATAAAGTTTTTAATTTTATTAGTTGCTTGCAATGCGCCCAGAGACAACTATGAACGAACAGCCATCGCAGCGCATGCTGGTTTAGGCTGGATCAATTAGAGGCAGACCTTACAAAAGACTTGTATCTTATCGTCAGCTATCTGAGGTACCTCTGGATTTCCTCCGCTAAAAAATTACCGTTACCACTGTAACACTTACATTGTGATGAATTAATACAATGCATTGTCTGAATTGATGCTTTGAAATGGTCAAATCTACTGACAAATGACTCCCACGAGAGTTTGCGCAATTTCCTCTAAATCCATTAAACAGACTACATCACGTAGTCAGAATGCCGTTTGCTACTGTGGCCATAAAAAAGCCGTACGGATGTTGGAAATATCAACAATTCCCAATTTATTGATTAATCTCAAATTCACCTTCAAAATTGCTCTCCTGACTTGATTTATAGAATAGCAAAACTCCCATTTGCTTCAATAATGCCAAGATTTAAATAAAAAACATCCACAAACAATGTATTACCTTACACAGCCCCTCCTCTCTTCTGTCCTTTGACTGAATGAGCTGGTTACCCATTTGTGATCACCATTTGAGTTTTGTTCATTCTGTTCATCTGCTCTGGACATACAGCTCACGGCTTTCTCTTGAGTTTTAACATCTTTGTAAGAAAACAAGTTGCAGTTTAACAGTATTGAGTGGGGAAAAAGTGTCATGTTGCAAATTACTTTAGAGAAATATTGAAGAGCACTTGAATGTGAACGTCAAGAAAGTAAGTGTGTTAACCAAGATTTTTGCTGACATTTTTAATGAAAGGAAACTTAACATTTTTAAGAGGCAAAGTAGTAAAATAAGTAGTAGCAAAATAAATTGTTGAAATTTACTTTTCTTTTTGTTTAGATCTGGAAGTCAGATAGTACCCATTAGTTTTAAGAGTATTATTATAATGTACAGCAATAATATAAAGTACTGGCATGAATATTCTTACACTCTTAGACATCTACTATATATTACATTTAGTTAACAATAATTTGATTTTAACAAGACTGCTAACTTTGCACATAAAGAGATAACAGTAATGGTGTATCTGAGTCATCTCAAGTACTGTTTGTCAGCTTAGCTCATCTACAAATTTACCCTTTTCCACTCTTTGGAAGGTGTCTCCAGTGCTATACTCATTCAAGCTGTCTTTAGACGGCCTTTGATTAATTGCATTTTCAATGCTCTTCTCTTCAGATTCTTGCTCTGCACCTTCTAGTTCCACTTAAAAAGAGACAGTGCAAACAAGATTATACCAGTTTGCTTAAATATGGTTGCAATTAAAACCTTTAGAGGTCAGGCTAGCTCTATGATTGCAACACAGGAAAAGGTATCTCTCCAGGTAGAAGAAAATTAAAGAAAGAGGGGAAAAAAAAAAAAAAAAAAAGAAAAAGCACAATAAGATAGCAATGGAGTAAGCCGCAGTTATGGCAAGATTTTCAGTGACTTCAGTGGGAGAAAGAATAAACTCATAGTGCATCCAGATGAGTAATGACAGACTTTATTTCTAGGCTTTATGTTCAGTAAAGTTCCCTAAATTCATCTGAGCGAGCCAGCTGGAAGGGCTCACCTGCATCAACAGGATTGCCTTCATTTTCTGTTTGGGTAGCTTCGTTTCTGCTGTCGTTCACAGCCTCCCCCGACACCTCTTGTCCAGTAACCTCCCCTGCAAGGCCTTTGTCCGAGTCTCCATTTTGTGATTGCATTTTAAGATTTGTAATTTAGACCAACACCAGCCAAGTCGGGATTTGACTTACAATCCAACTTCCAGACAAAATGTGTAAAGGCTTTAGTAGGTGAATCTGTCACAGGGAAAAAGCCAATACGAGTAAATTATGAAGCCTGTACGGAACTGTACAGCCCAGGAGCTCTCTAGACAAGGCCCGTGTCCTGCCGCACGCTGCTCCGTCCCCTGTCAAACCTGCAACTCCCTTTACCTGACCCCAGGCCCGGGTAGGGCCGGGTGTTCCGACCCAGCCCCCGGCGGCCGCCCCTGACCTCGCCGCGGTATCTCCCGGGCAGCAGGAGACGCAGGCCCCGAGGGACCGGACGGGACGGGACGGGACCCAGGCCCCGAGGGACCGGACGGGACGGGACCCAGGCCCCGCTCCTGCCTGAGGCCCCGTGGCGCGGCCAGCGCCTCAAGCGCCGCCGTCGCCATGGCGACGCTGCGCGCTGGCCCACAAGGCCCCGCGGCCGCTCCCGGCGGCCCCGCGCAGGGGGCGGCGGGCGCGGCGGGGGCGCGCAGGGCCCGGTGCCGCAGGTGAGGCGCGCCGGGCGGGTAACGGCCCCTCGGGGCGGCTCTGCGCCGGGTTCCTCCCCGTGGGCCGCGGCTTGGGCGTTGGTTTCCTTCCGTTAGAGCCCGGCCGCGGCCAGGGAGGACCCTGGGCAGGGCTGGGGCCGAGCGAGGGGCGGAGGGGGCGGGCCAGGCCCGCTGGTCGCCAGGGTTCGCCGGCGAGGTCGCGCCCGGGGCTCGCCGTGCCTCCCGGGAGGGGGGAGGCCCGCGGGGCGGGGTGCGGTTGGTGTCGCTGGGCCGGGGGAGGGCGGTGTGTAATGGCGCGAAAGCAGGTGGCAGTGACCGCCGAGGAGGCAGTGCCTGGGTTCTGTGCTTGTTCTAAAAAATTATTCGCCCCTCAAAGCCTTGCGAGGCACAGCAAGCCGGTGTGCGATGTGACATTAATGCGCGGCCCTGCCCCGCGGCCCAAGGGTTTTCAAACCCGAAGGACGCAGTAGATGGGATGGAGCCAGGGACCGAAGTTGTGCTTCTCTCTCTGGGCTGCTTTGTCTCTCGTGTAGTTTTCTGTGCGTGGAAGAGCCCGTTGCTTCCTGTGTGCTCAGCTCTCTCCTGCTGGTTATTCTTGCCTCTTTTGTAGGTGGGTCTTAATCTTCCAAATTTAAGTTTTACATGTGGAGCTTCCCCTATCTGCTTGGACTTGAATTGTTTTATTTACAGTGTCATTCCTCAGTGTAATTATGGTGTAACTAATAAATAGCTAAACCCTTCAACAAGGGCTAAACAGTAGCTTAGCCAGTGGGGATGGTGATAGGTGATATTCAAATTTTATCAGGCTGATTTGTGGTTTTTCAGCATCAAAATGGTGCTCATACTGTAACATGCTGAATCTCAAAGGTTATCTGTTCACTGTGAAAAGTTTACATGGCCCAAGAGGTGATTGTAATTGCCTGTGTCTCCTGTTTTTTTCCAGGCTTGTGATCACCATGGCTGCAGTGGATCGTTTCTACCTCTTGTACAGAGAGATCAGTCGTTCCTGCAGTTTTTACATGGAGGCCCTGGCTATAGTTGGAGCTTGGTACACCGTCAGAAAGTGTGTGTCTCTTGCATTTGACACTTACAGCGCGCTTAGGTTGCATGTAATTCCAAAGCTGGCCGGCGAGGTGGATCTTGTCAAGCAGTATGGAAAATGGGCCGTGGTCACTGGTAAGAGACTGAAGCAGTGTGTTTGCTTATGTTTCTATCACATACTGTGCCAGTATGGTAAAACTTGCTAGCTTATACTGCTGAGTGAGCTTTATGTCACAAACTGGGGCCTGTATTATCTCAGGTTGCAATTTAATCTGCTTCAGCAGTGACAGTTTTTCAGTGCCTTACTAAATTCAATTCCTCAGGAGGTGGGCAAGCTCAGTGTGTTGACTGACTGCTGGGAAAGAACCACAGAGCAACTTTTCCCAAAAAATTGCACAGTACGTTCTGAACACGTACAGACATAGATAGAGATGCAGACAAGATCTTTTTTTTTGCTATGGGCTTTTCACATGTGCTCAAGTTCTTCAACAAGGTTTAAGTCATATACCTCTGACATCCCCACCTCTGAGGTTCTACTCTAAACTCTCTGTTGTTGTAATGGAAAATATAAAACTTGCATGAGGTGAGATTGCAGAAGGCTGCGACTGACAACGTTGTCTTTAATATTGTGGCTTTGAGATCAGCTTATTCAGTGCCACATGATCTTCAGAGAAGGCAATAAAGCTAAAATTGAAATAACTGTCAAAATAGAAGGCTGGAGTTGCTCTGATTTTTACCTTGTTTTTTTTGCTTTCTGTTACAGGTAGCACAGATGGTATCGGGAAGGCATATGCTGAAGAACTGGCGAAGCGTGGTGTCAACATCATCTTAATCAGCCGAAACAAAGAGAAGCTGGAGGCTGTATCTAGGAGCATATCTGAAACCTATAAAGTGGAAACAGATTTCGTAGTAGCTGACTTCAGCAAGGGGCATGAGCCTTACCCAGCCATTAAGGAGGCTCTGAAAAATAGAGAAATTGGGATTTTGGTGAATAATGTAGGAATCTTTTATACCTACCCAGACTATTTTACCAACCTGTCTGAGGATGCACTGTGGGATGTGATCAACATAAATATTGCTTCTGCCAACATGATGATACATATTGTGCTGCCGGGCATGGTAGAGAAGAAGAAGGGGGCAATAGTGAATGTTTCTTCTGCATCCTGTTGTCAGCCAACACCAATGTTGACGGTCTATGGAGCCTCTAAAGTGAGTTGGGGTGTGATGTTTAATGGTGTGCACTGAAAAGTAGATGTGTTATAGGTTGGTTGTGGTTTTGGGGTTTTTTGGTTGGTTGGTTTGTTTGTTTGTTTTTTAACACATTCAGGAGAGATATAAAAATACTTGAAGGTTTTCTAGGGATTTGTTCAAATATTGGAGCTGAATGTTACAGGTATGGTGCAGTAAACTCTTTATCCTCACCAATACTGGGCTTTGAACCAAAGTCAAGTGCTACTTGGATTGTGTGTGAACTGTGGCATAACAGTAGTTCTAGGAGAAATGTTAACCTTCGTCAGAGGAGTGATGCGCAAAGCAAAGCGGCAGTTCTATGACCCATCAAAAGGGTCAAGAATTTCATCTCTCTCTTCTTCAGCTGAACTGTGCAGACACATCTCTAGCTACTTACACACTAGTATGTGGTAGGAAGAGGTGCTATACTCCTGATGAAGCCACCACTGTGACAAGGGCTGTGGCCAAATCAAGCCACTGCTTTGCCTAATACCAAGGGGCAGAAGGCTTCTTGCACCACTCTGTACCGTATCTGGGGAGAAGTGAGAAGAACTTCTCCCTCCAGATTATTCTTCTTGAGGAGATCCAGCCAATAATGATTAGCATGGGGCAGCTGGGTGATGCTGGATGTATGAATGCATGTGAGGATGTGGATTTACACTGAATGACTCGCTGCTGAATCCACAAAAACAACTGAGATTGTAGCAAGATCTTGTCTTGATCCGGTGTCTAAACACAAGTGGCTATTGCTCCCAGCTGTTCGTGGCTGCCCTCTGCTGTAGCCTAACCCCCCTGCAGCCTTGCTCCTGGGATAGCTGTTGCAAGTACTTGCTTTTGCCTGGAGCAAAACCAGCTCTTATTACCCCAAGGTATAAAACTCCTTGCAGACTTTCTTCATTGTGGAAACTGGCTTAAGATTCCTGTTTCTGTTGCAGAATTTAAAAGGCCTGAATGAAAAAGAACAGAACAAAACCAAGTGTACCGAAGTTTCTTCCTTTAGCTGCCATCGCGAATCCAAATCTTAGATCAGCAGTCCAGTTTAAAGCCTGGCCTCTGTACAGTTACATTGGCACAGAAGCGGGAGGAAGCTGCTAGAGCGTCCTAAGCCTCGTTATGTGCTAATTGTTAAGGTGTTTGAAGTGGTTGGTTGTTTTTGTTTGTTTTCCTAAAGCAGGTGGCGTTTGTAGAAGGTGCTGTCCCAGCAGTTTGTTGGGAAGGGCGCTTTTGTGAGGCTGTTTGGGAGCAGAAACCTGTTCACTAACAAATTGGGTCTAAAATGCTGTTTCTCGGGGTCACTGGCTGTGCAGCACAGCAGGACCTTCAGCATGGCATCGGTGCTGCTGCCTTGGTAAGACTGAGCCATGCTCATTCTCCTGTCTGTTTGATTCCAGCCGTGCCAGTTACCAGGCTTGTGCTTTTTTATGTTATTCTGGAAAAGTAAAAGGAACTAAAGGAGATCATATGGATACACAGAAACAAATATGTGTCTAATTTTGCACAAGAGAGTTAGTTGCAGGAAGTAATTAACCTAGCTTCTGGGTAAGATCAGTTGAATATGAAATTCACCTGTAAATGTACTAAAGGATGGAACTTCATTTTGTCCTTTTGACTGCAGTGTGTACAGTTAGCTTTGGAGTGACTCCTGCAATGCCCCAAAACTAAACAAGGTGTTTCTTTTAGATGAAGTAAATATTTCTGTATTGTTTTTAAACAGAAATTGTCAGATTGTTTGTTAAATTCGCATCAGAGAGTTAAGCAGTCGCTTTGTCCTGCAAGTTACTGTACTGCTGTAGGCCTTTAGCAAACAAATAGCAACAAAGAGAAATGTTGGTAATGCTTTAGAAATGTGTATTTTTATACTATTTATTCAAGGTTTTTTTTTTTTTAGCTGATGTATAAAATATGCTACAACTTTTCTGTAATTTTAATAAAACTCTGCCCTAAGACTTGATTGTTTAAAAAAAGAAAAGAAAAAAAGGTGTCTCTTTCTGCCTTTGTCTTTCTAGACCTACTTGGACTATTTCAGCAGAGCACTACATTATGAGTATGCCTCAAAAGGAATTTTTATTCAGAGTTTAACCCCTTTTGTAATTGCAACAAAAATGGTAGCATGCAGCAGCGCTGCATCAAATAGATCTTTCATTTTTCCTTCTGCTGAAGAATATGCAAGTCACGCTATTACTACTCTTGGATTATCCACAAGGACTACTGGTTACTGGAAGCATGGAATAATGGTAATGGAATTAATTAAACTATTTAATGTTTGTAAATAGAAGTAAATAAGCTGGTTTACTTTCTTAGGAATCTGTATGAAAATAATGCTTGTATTCTGAAGAAGTCAAATATATATATTAGGACTTAAAGGCATTGTGCCATATTTTCTCAGTAATTCAGCTTTAGAAAATCATGCTCAAACATGCTTATTTTAAAATGAGAGAGTGAATCCAGTTCCCACTTGAAATGTGCAGCAAAAATGGGAAAGAGACAATGTCTTACTCAAAAGCACAGAGTATCTCGTTTTGCTTAGGATGTTGCTGGCTAGGCAAGCATTTCACTGTATTCTATGAACAGAAGTAGCTTTTTAAAATCTTAATTTATTGAGCGTAGCTCTTCTTTGAGGAAGACTGGGCAGGGTGCATGGAATAATAGCAGGAAAAAAAAAGCCCACCTTTTAATCCTAAGCTACCTGGAAGCAGGGCTTCCATATTTATGTTTTCATTTTTGGGGCAGGCTGTGTGCTCCAAAGTAATTTTATGAACATCAGTCACATCTCATATGGCCTACAGAAAGCCACTAGGTAGCATTAGGCTGAGTAGAAGGAATTGAAGAAGTGGAGATTAGTGCAAAAGGAATAAAAGGGGTGGGAAGGACTCTGGCAACATCTGGCAGTTAAAGGAAATGGACATATTGCTATTGTGAACTTTATCAAACCACTTCAGAATGTATTTGCAGAACCTGACTCTTCAGCTGTGTGTGCTGCTTCCAAAATGGCTGAGTATATTTACTTCTGAAGGCTGAATTTAAGGCTTTGTCGCTGATATTCAAGCAGGTTTCTCCTTGCTTTAGTGGTAATTTGAGAAACTGTTTGTTTACTTTAATGGAATGTATATTAATCTGTCTCTTCCTTTCTTCTTTTTCTCTTCTCTTGTCTCCCCCCATGCTTCTCCACAGTTCACATTGGCTGAACTCCTACCGGAATGGATCTGGGCATGGTTTGCGATGTATGGTGGCAGAATTGTACGCAAGGAGGCTTTAACACGCAAAGTGAAATAGGATTACTCAGATGCCCTGCGTAACGACTACTACATTCTGACCAGAATGCTGCAGAAATGTTTAGTGAACCGCGGTGGACTTACTGTAACTTACCCATGCCTTGCTAAACAAGCTACGTGTAATCTAGACATCAGAAGTCTGGATCCTCTCGGTATCCTTGTATTAAATAGCTCCTCCGCTGCTGTCCTCCACGACAAAAAGCTCATCTTGTGGAGCTTAATCTCTGAGGTAATTGGACAGGAGCAGGTACAGCTTTAATTCTGACAGTAAATTACTGTCTCTTGCATAGCGCTAAGTGATGTCAAATTGAAAACTTGACAGAATTTGAGAATTCTCCAAATCTGTCAGAAATGGGCTCCCCAAAAATGATGCTATTCAGAAAGACAATCCAGTCAACTGTATTAAGTTTCTTTAATATGTAGTTTTGCATAACTTTTCTGTCTGCTAAGGCAGTTGTTTGTATGTTTTAAGTACAAATATTACTTTTGAATTATGTTATTTAAGGAGCTTCTCAAAATTAAGATATATGGCAAAGTACACTATTGCCTTGGAGGTTTAAATTATTGAAAAGGTCTTACAGAGCTGTAAAGGCATTTGGAGATAAGCTTGTATGTTTTCTTATTCCAAAGGTGAGTGAGCTTGATAATGTATTTCAGATTGCTGAAGCAATATTTAAAGTGGCCGGAGAATTGAATAGAGAATGTAAAGCCACATTAGCTAAAGAAAAATAATGAAGTAATGTTTTCATTTTAAAATACCGATTAAAAAAAAACTGAAGTTTTGATGCTGTCTGATTTTGATGCTTTTGTTTATATAAATAAATATGTGTATGTATGTGTACTTAGTAGAGGTCATCTGCTGTCATACATTGCTCATGTGTTGCAGGCTCTACATCTCAGGAAAGCGTCCTTTCTGTATACGCCTAACTGGTGCCTGAAAGAGGGACATGACATGGGGAGAACGTTCTCAATTTTCTTGTATTTTTTTTATTATCATGGGCTTGTCAGTACTGCTTCTGTGATGAACTGTCAAACCCATGAACTACCTGTGCCGTACCTCATACACAGCAGCATGCCTCAAGGACCATCCTCCCCTCGTTTGTGCCAGTATTTGTTGATTGAAACTCCCTCAGCCACACGTGAATAATCAGAATCTCAAAACAACTTTCTTCAGGAGGCGGCTGCTGCGCGGCCTCCCCACCGTCTCCCGCGGGAAGCCTCTCCCCGGCCCCTGCCCAGTACCGCCGCGACCGGGCCCGCCCCGCCGCCATCGCGACCCACCCGCGCATGCGCGCTGCAGCACAGCGCCCGCTCCTCCGGGCCGCTGCGGGGCTCTCGCGAGAGCGCTGTGGTAAACAGCGCACAAAATGGCGGCGGCGGGCCCGGCGGCGGCACGGTGAGCGCGGCGGGTGCGGGGAGGAGGATGGGACAGCGGCGCTGCTGTTACTGCTTCCGCCGCGCCGCTTCTGTGCGCGGGCTGGGGGGGAGCGCTGTGCCGTCAGGTTTTGGGGGGGGGCGGGCAGCACCCGGGCCTGCAGCACCCGGGCGCCGCTCCCGGGGCTCGCTTCCCCCTCGTTCGCCGCCGAGCAGCGGTCAGCGGCTTCTTTCGTGGTCAGGGACCGAGCTTCCGGGCCCCGGGGTGCAGCTCGCAGCGGCGCGGCCCCCCGCTGGGGTGGCTCCTCGGCTGTCCGGTGGCCTGAAGCCTCCACGTCGGTGCTCTGTGAGCCTGTCTCAGCCGGCGGTCTCCGCGGGGTTCCTGTCGCTCGCTCTGGGGTACCCCCGCTTCAGAGAAAACAGGGAGTACCTCCGCGCGTAGCTGTTGTAGCCCATGGGCAAGCTGACAAGTTTAAGTCCCTGTCCAACTCCGCACGACAAGGGTATTAAACAGAATAAAGTTATGAGCGTGCTGTTCCTTTTGCTCTTAGTTTTTTTTTGTCATATTCCAGCATCATGCTCGCATACAATCTGTTATCAGCCTTAAGAATGTTTATTTTGCTTGTTTGTGTAGTTTATTTTTTTGTTTTATTGCTATAGGGTTTATAAGTTAAGGAAGTTATAAGGTAAACAGAGCTCAGCCAAGATCCGCAGACAATGTACTGTAACTGTCTCTAGTTTAGGCGTGGAGAGTTTTATAATTGCAAGCAGTTCACAGTCTGTCGTGATGTCAGTCAGATTGAAATTGAGAAGTGTTCTGTCCCTGTTACAAGGAAATACTTGAGAATGCTAAATAAAGTTAAATGAAAATGAAGTAACAGCTGTCACATGAAGACTCAGTTCATTCTGTTATTGTGCTAGGAGGTCAGCCCATTTTTATCCTAAATAGTGTGAATCCCCTAATAAGGCTCCTAGTTTTCAGTCCTGGTCACTGAAGCAATGTATAGAAGCTTCCCTTTTACGTACAAAATGCTTTCAACAATTTCCTTTAACTTCACATTATTACATCTGTAATCCCAGCCCTTATTTTTTCAGGTGCCAGTGTTGTAGTAACGCATGTTGCACCTCAAGAAAATTGGAACGACTTTTTTTCGTGCTAATTTCCTCTTTCAAGCACAGGGACAGCGAGTTTGCTTTCTGTAGTGTATCTTGTCCTTACCAGGCCTTGGCATAGAGTTTGAATCTGATTCTCCTTGTGTAAAATGATGTACCATAGCAGAATTTCTGTTTGCTACATTTCTGCTTGGAAAAAAACATCATGCTTTTTTAAGTGGCCAGGGGCTCTTTTTATCATGTTAATGTTTTATTTTGCACTTTACTTTTTCTTTGCCATGGGACTGACGTGTCGTTTTTTTCTCTTTGCTCCACAAAGGGTGGTACAGTTTGGTTGTCATTATTGCCTGTTCTAGTGTCAGGTTAATACCCAAGTGTTCCACACATGCTCTGGTGTGAGCAAGGAAGAAACTTGAGCGTTCATGAAAAATTACTAAATGAAAACATAAACAACTTTTTTGTTATTGTTTCTAATACTAACTGCCAAAGGCGTCTGCCTTTTGTGATTTTCAGGCTATACGGTTGCATGAACATGAATCTAATTATTTTCTATATTGCTGTGCCTTACAGGTTGGCTTGCAGACAGCTTTGTTAATTCTTCAAAGGAGTTAAGTTTTCCATCAGAAATGGAGTACAGGACTCAGCTACCACATCCTGAGTGACCGAATCCTTTAGTACAAAATGGAGAAGAAGCGTAGAAAGAAATGAGCCTGTTTATTAGGCTTCACCTCAAAAGACCATGAAATCGCTACTTATTTTGGACACAGCTTTAAGAATATCCAGTTGATTGTCACAGTGAAAGCAACGTTTACTGAAAGAAAAATGAACTAGTTTATAAAGAAGAAAATTGTGATTTGAATATATGGAATTTTTGGAATGAAACCATTTTCTTCTATGACCATGAAGTTTGCAAACATCTGGTTTGTTCTGGTTGTTATTTTACTCTGTGGCAAAAAACACTTCGGTACCAGACTAGGGAATTCCTCTCATGAGGCTCACGTATGTCCTGGATGTTCTCGCCTTACTTTGAAAGTGGAATTCACTTCGACAGTCGTGGAGCATGGTAATAAAGAGTTAAGCAGTGAAAAAAAAAATCCATGTGAAGTTCAAGTGTGTGTTACCGATTTATGGTATTTGTGCAATTGTAACATTCAGGGTTTCTGTAGAAGCATATCATCTGCTAAATTCTCTGTATTCAAAAAAGAGAAACATTTTATCAAAAGTTTGTGGTTTAACTGGAGACAAGATACAAAGAAGGAAGAGAGGGGGAAGTAAAGGGCATATTAAAAGTGAAAATGGAGCGTGAAGGCTCAGGTGGGCGAGTCTGGTCACTTTGGTGTGTTTAGTAGCTGTTGGTTTCAGCCTGGCCGGTGGAATGGTTGAGACTCTTATGAAGTATAACTGCAAACGGGTCTTGAAGGGATGAGACAGGCAAGAAATCTCTGTGGGTTTGTTCAAGAAAAAAGGTTGGAAGCGATAATACATGCGTGGAAAAATTGCAAAGATAATTGTGAAGGGAGCAGATGAAAGGCAAAGTGAGGCAGATATCACTGCTGAGATGGCAGAGGATAGCAGTAGGACGCCTTGACCCTGTGTCCACTTATTGCCTCAGGTACCCGGAATATTCCCACAGTGAAGCCGTGCGTGTGCCTGGGTGCTTGCCGGCAGGATGTCAGTAGGGACATTTCTGTGTGTAGTTAGCCAGAGACTTACTGAGGTGAATGTGGTGGCGTGCTGGGGCTGAGGTCCGCTCACCGATGCAGATCAAGAACTGGGCTGCTGGGTCTGGCTTCATTCTCTGTGCATGTCGTGGTCGGTGTCAGTAATTTGCACTAGAACTCAATACCCTGTGGAGGCTAGATTCTTTAAATCGTACGTGTCAAGAAGTGTATTGAATTGGCATATCAAGCAGTTTCTGCTGCTGGATGTAACAGTAAATCTGTTCCCTCTCCCCTGCTCCCCCCACATCATTTCACCTTTCCATGATATTTACAGTTCTACTTTCCTTTCAAAGTTTTTTATCCTATTTTTGCGAATTTCCTGATTAAAAAAAAAAAAAAAAAGCATTATGTAGTGTGGAAATAAATTGCAGATTTTTAAAAGCAAGAAAAAAGTGCCTCAAATTGTGATTATTTGCACTGATTAAAGAAAAAAAAGAAATTTTTGGACCTTTGTGATGTGATTGTATGAGTAAGCTGCTTAAACATCAGTTCTGATAGGTTGTGCTCTTGTTCCAGAGTATATTGTGGCTTTTAATGGATACTTCACAGCTAAAGCTAGAAGTAAATTTATTTCAAGTGCGCTAAAAAGTAGTGATATTGAGAACTGGAGGATTGTACCTCGCAACAACCCAGCCAGTGACTATCCTAGTGATTTTGAAGTTATTCAGATCAATGAGAAACAGAAGGATGGAGTACTGACACTGGAAGATCATCCAAATATCAAGCGTGTAACACCTCAACGGAAGGTCTTCCGATCGCTCAAATATTTGGAGTGTAAGTAATTTTCTGTGTAGTTGCATGAGATCTCTTTTGGAAAAGTCTTAGCCTTATTTTAGACCATCAGCTTAGCATTACAGACGTGGGAATTGCCCTACAGTTTTTCTTTAATTTACAGAACTCTATTCTTTTACCTGAAGAATTATAGAGGTCTTGTCAAATTGTTGCTAAAATGTGGCAACAATTCCATCTGCAATGTAGAAACATTTATTTTGCAGCAGTTATCTGAGACTGTGGACCACTATATCCCTAGTAGATGAAACAAGATTTTGATTAGAGAAAATGGATACTCACTTGTCTAAAACTTTTGTTATAAGAATATGATCTGTATATTTACATAAAAATCTAATCTTTTCTGATTTTTCTTATACTGTTTTTTTTTATTTTCTTGCTCCTAATTCTACGTAGCTGATCCAACGTTGCACTGCAATGAAACCAGATGGACTCAAAAATGGCAGTCATCTCGTCCCTTGAGAAGAGCAAGTCTTTCTTTAGGTTCTGGCTTCTGGCATGCAACGGGTCGACACTCCAGCAGGCGTTTGCTGAGAGCTATCCCACGCCAAGTGGCTCAGACCTTGCAGGCAGACGTTCTCTGGCAGATGGGTTACACAGGTAAGCTTTTGTCTGTTGGCTTAGAACAATTACCTTATTTGAAAAAGCAAGTGAAGTGTAAGGAAAGGCTAATTGGTTCCTGTGTGTTAATCTCTCACTGAGTGCCAGTTCTGGAAAGATTGAGAAATGCTTTGTTTTGAGATGCGTTTTGTACTTACAGAGTGCTCTTTTGTTTGTGTGTGTGGTGTACTTAAGAGAAGTTGGTCATATTTATGATCTGTGGTTGAATTTTTGAATTGGAATATGAATTTTCTCTAAAATCTGTAATTTAATGAGCTTGTAAATTGCATGCTGCATTAAGCATAAAAGTTTTCTTTAACATGATAGAGTAGGTTTGCTATGAAGCTGAATCAGAAAAAGCATTGCTTTTCTTTTACAGGTGCTGGTGTAAGAGTAGCTGTGTTTGACACTGGTCTGAGTGAGAAACATCCACATTTCAAAAATGTAAAGGAGAGAACAAACTGGACTAATGAGAGAACCTTGGATGACGGTGAGTTAACGTGCACAATGGTCCAACTATTCCTGACACAGGCATGTTTTGTTTTCCATTGTAAAACTGCTGTTGCTGCTGTGGTGCTAACATCTGTTGAAACTGTTTATTGTGCGATTTTAAGTGTAATTCTTCAGTGTCCCGAGCACTTTGTTCTCATACCAAATTCTGTGAAGAGTATTCAGGTTCCAGTAGGTTTTGTGTAAGCCTCCTTTGAACCATATGTGGCGTTTTATCATAGGTTTTGAAAAATGTCAGGCTAAGAAGACTTTATGCATAAAGGCATAAATACATTGTCAGAGTAGGTGGAGATGAGAGCAAACTCCACAAAAGTGTTTATTTCCTATTCCTTTTTATGTTTTCTGCTGTTTCACAGTGCATATGTATTTCCATACTTATGAGAGAGAATTTTCCTTCTTTACTGTGCAGTCCTAAACTAGTCAGAGTTGTGCCAGCTTCCTGTAAGCTTTTTCTAATCTGTATAGTTTTCATCCACAAACACTGTGCTAGCTCACACCCATCAGCATTCCAAAGAACTTTTTATATTCTGGGGTATGTTTGTATTCCTGTTTCATACATCGACCCTAGCTTGCCCTGACTGTATGCTTTCACAGATTATTAACTTCATACAGTGTGGGTCAGTAATCCCTTTAGAGTTCAAGGTATATGCATATTGTGCTCAGTCTTGTGTGCACTGTATTACATGCAGTATTTCTTTGCATTGCAGCACCTGCTTTTGGTGGTGCTTTTTATTAGTTCTGTGTCCAGATGGTTGCTGGACTGGTAGATTTATAGTACAGAAGTACAATGCAGGCAGTCCCATAGAGCAGAAGCTAAATTATTTTTTCGGAAGAGGAAAAAACATGTTTTCTTGTCTCATTTTTCATCCTTCACAAAGTAAAGTTATTTCAGAGTCAGGATAAAAGTTTTTTAAGTTTACATAGAAATATGTTAGCCTTGTGACTTGCATTATTCCAAAATAACCTTTCTCTCAGGATTGCTTTGTGTGGCTCTTGGTTTCATTGGTAGCAATCAGGACTGCGTACACTGGGGAGTGTATCACTCAGAATTTCATCAGCTGGTTGTCTAGCTACACAGTGCTGGAAATTCTGGCCCCACTGAACTCAGTAGCAAAATACGATTCAAGAAGGCTAGATCTGAACCCAGTGTTTGTGGTTTGTTGTGAAGTCTGCTTGATTGATGTGATTTTTTGGTATAGGCAGTATTTAACAGTACAAATCCTTGACAATGAAATGGTTTGTCTTCTAACAGCTTATTTTGTTTCCTTTTCCCCGTGATAGGTTTAGGCCATGGGACTTTTGTGGCAGGAGTGATAGCCAGCATGAGAGAATGCCAGGGATTTGCTCCAAATGCAGAACTGCACATTTTTAGAGTGTTCACCAATAACCAGGTAGCTATTTCAGATGTGTTTCAATTTCTACTTTTCCAGATTAATGCTGTATTATTTTTTTCCTTTGGGAATATTGCAAGTACTTGTAAATGTTGACATACTTTCTTTGATAAATGAGAAGGATGCATCTTTCTATTTAAAAGAGACTTACTACAAGATGTCTTACAGTTTCCAAACCTGGTATATTTTTCAGAAATAATATGTGGAAGTCTGATCTGTATAGTGTTGGAGCAGTCACTCAAATGTACTGAGCAGTAGAAATACTAGGAAATCACTGCCACTTTTGTGCTTTATTTTGGTGGTGTTTCTCCTCTGTATCTGAAGTCTGTATTGTCACGGAATCACTGGATTTTCCAACAATAGCTTTTTTTTTCCCACGTTGTCTTACATAGGTCTCATATACATCTTGGTTTCTGGATGCCTTTAATTATGCAATTTTAAAGAAGATAGATGTATTGAATCTAAGTATTGGTGGGCCAGACTTCATGGATCATCCGTTTGTTGACAAGGTTAGTACGAGGAAATAAGGTGGTTGTGGTGTTTTGTATCCCTCACACAAATGCTGGACTTGCAGGGCTACTTGTTTGCCACAGCTGCTGACAGGTTCCAGTGCTGCTTACAATTTCTGTGGAGTTTCATTTGCGTGAGAGAAATTCTGTACAGTGTACAGGCTTTTAGGAATGGATTTAAGGAATGGATTTAGACAAAACAAACAAAACCCAAACATTCACAGAGCTGTGGAAGCATGCCCTTTTACAAAATGCTATACGTACTGCTTGGAATTGACTCCTAAGCAGGCAACTAAGTGGGCCCTTAATAGAACAAGCTTAACTGAAATCGACCCTTTTTTTTCACTTCTCTGCTTGGTTAGTTTATTTCATGGTAAAAATATGGATAGTATGAATTTAGCAGCAAATTGTTTAAGAACAAATAGATAAAAGTACAAGTAGCTGATTCAGCTATGTGATAAGATATTTGTTTTAGGAGTAAGGTTTTTGTCTTTATAAATGTCATGGTCCCCTGAATTGTTGATCTGTCCTTCTTTGTGAAGAGTAATTAACAGATTTGAGGCATAGAAATTATTCCTTTTTTAAATAATAACCTACATTGATATTTAGTTTGACAGTGACTTCACTACTCTCCCCGGAGTATTACTGGAAGGAATTCAGAATAACTTCATTTTGGCATCTGGAGTGCTTTGTTATGGACAGGAGTTTTTCCTTTGGTGTAACCTAAATATGTACTAATAGCAGCGTTGCTGTGTTGTTGGTCATGCAATCTTAAGAAAGTTTGGAGCTTACTACTAAATATATGAGTGAGATATATTTTATAAGTCTCAGTAAGAGAGAAGGGTTGGAGTAATCGTTTGCTTATGTCAGGCCCCTTGGAGTGTATGTTTGTTAGAAAAAGTCTTCTATTTTGGTGGCAGAGACTTATTCTAAACATAATTTTTTGTAGGTATGGGAACTGACGGCTAACAACGTCATCATGGTCTCTGCTATTGGCAATGATGGTCCTCTGTATGGGTAAGTTTCAACGACCGCTTCAAAGGAAAGCAAGTATGTTGTTATTATATGTTGTTGGAAGTAGTTGTGCTTGGTCAGGAAGTTTTCCCTCCTCCTTTTTTCTGTAATCTGTTTATAGAAAGTGACTCAAGTTAAACTCTTTCCGCTGTCTTTATCACTTGCTGTAGTAGTATAGCAATTTTTGAAGTACTGAGCTCAATATTTTTCATTGGAACAGTGGAAAGTCAGTCAAAGAAGACTGGCGGTGCTTCCAGCTGATGTTTCCTGTTAGTGTGAGCAGACGTCTGTGGGTACTGATCTTGGGCTTAAAGAATATAGAAGCCATCAAGCCAGAATTATTTGTGGTGTATTTCTAAAATAAATGCCTAAAAATAGACTTTGTTTTGTTTTGAAGATACATGGTTTGGTTAGTTACTGAGTTAGCTACTGAGTTACTAACTGCCTGAAAAATTGCTCTGACTGGTAAGTGTAAGTGTATCGAGTAGGACTAAAATTTGTTTCTGTGGAGGTTAAAAAGAGTGTCTGACAAAAATCTGGTGGCAGCATGTCCATGATAAACTTATGACTGTATCTTGCTTTTTGTTTGTTTTGTTTTCCTATGTCCCAACGTGTTCTAGGACTCTCAATAACCCTGCTGACCAGATGGATGTGATTGGAGTGGGTGGCATTGACTTCGAAGATAATATAGCTCGCTTTTCATCTAGGGGAATGACCACTTGGGTAAGAGACCTAGACTATGGCCAGCCTCGTTTGCAGCCAAAATGAGGGCCTTGGAAAGGCACCCTTTTTTGAAGGGATAGTCCCATGCAGATGGTATGTGTGGAGTAACCAGTGATGAAATATTTCATCAGAAATCAGAATAGAGATTGTAAATCTTTAAGCAAGAAGCTTAGTGTTCTTTGTGTGGTTTCTCATCATGAATCTAGACCACTGTTGACATTCTTGTTGTATCTGTAAAATGTCCAGTGCCTTTTGATTTTCGGTGAGGAGTCTCCTGTGTGGTTAAATCTGCAGAAATGAAGGCCTGCTCTTGTCCTTCCTTTAGTTTAAAAATACTAGGATTTCCAGGTGCTACATGTAACATTGCACTTATTTGCCTGTTGAGCTGAGGTGACGGGTACTGCGCACATGATTTCAGATGAGATTGTGTTATGATGTTGATTAAGGGAACTGTTACATGTTTCTGCTAGTGCTGCATCTGGTTCATTCGCCAAGTAGCAGTGTGGTTATCATTTTGTAGTGGTTTCAGGCTTAGCATAGATACTAGGTTAATCAGTAATGTTAACATTGAAACATTACAAACTTGTCATAAATGGCTTGAGTCCTTCTTTAGGTGTTGCTTGCTATTCTGTGATGCTGAACATTGCCTAATTTAGTTGATAATTTTACTTCAGAATAACCTGCAGTTATTTTAAATGCCTAAATGAAGCAACCAGTGTTCATGCTGTGTTAGGACAATAATCCATCCATTTTCTGTCATAGGAGCTTCCTGGAGGTTATGGTAGAGTGAAGCCTGATATTGTTACTTACGGCTCGGGAGTGAGAGGTTCTGGTATGAAAGGTGGATGCCGCTCTCTCTCTGGGACAAGTGTAGCATCTCCTGTGGTGGCAGGTGCTGTTACTTTGTTAGTGAGGTAAGTCTTAAATAAGAGTCTCTAAAAAGATACTGATGCAGGGGGGCATAAAAGGCCCTATAAAGGAACCCACCAAATAAAACTGCATTGTGTTTATATGTAGGGAAACAAACTCAGAGGATAAAATCAGGGTTCTTCTGCTTGAGACACTACCTTGTCTGACTAGCTCTAAGTTTTCTGGGAAAAACTTGAGAACTGTTTTGAGTAATACTTACATCTTTGAAAACAGAGCTAGGGAGGACAGTACTACAAGGCAATTTGGTCACATTTTTAAATCATTTTGAATTGCTGAGCTTCTGTCAGTTGCGTTGTAGAAGAGCAGCTACTCAAAGTAGGCACCTGTAGCAGATAATTATCTAAGTACTTGTAAATTTTTTAGGATTTAGGATTTTAATGGTGATTATCCAGTTGCATAAGTCGTCTGTTGCACACTGAAGAACTCGAAAGGAAGGTGCGAGTTCAAGTCTGTACTTTGTTTGTCATTGCTACCACGTAAGGATGAGACAGACCTTTATTTGAGAAACACTTAGGCCAAAAACTCAAAAGTTGTCGTCGTATGTCTTCCATAAAATGGTGCGTTTGTCTTTGAGTCTGAAGGCTCATATTGTGAAAGATAGCAGCAAGTTTCCAGTTACAAAGGCTTTGATTTTCAGAATATTTTATTTGGCATATAAAGATACTGCCCTGATTGTAATCACTGCTGGTCATGGAGCACATTGTAAGGAGAAAAAAAATCATGTAATACTAGTTTTTAAGAGAAATGTGTCAGAAAGTTGTCACTCTTCTTCAGCTGTTCCGGTGAAAAATCAAGTAATAGACAAATATGAACAGAGGAGGTTACTGACAGCAAATTGATTTTTGATTGCATTTTCTTTAAGTCAGATGACTGTTAAGGCAGAGTGATAAACAAGACTAGCTAGAAACTAGAATAAAGGCCACCTAATGTGATCTATTTTTTCCTATTTCAGCACAGTTCAGAAGCGTGAAATGGTGAATCCAGCAAGTATGAAGCAGGCACTTATTGCATCAGCACGTAGACTTCCTGGAGTCAACATGTTTGAACAAGGACATGGCAAGTTGGATCTTCTGAGAGCTTATCAGATCCTCAACAGCTATAAACCACAAGCCAGGTTAATTTTAATCCTTAATTAATCACTGATACTCTATAATCTACTGTATTTATTTTAAGAGAGCAGGTGATGCGTGTGTAACTCAGTTGAGCAATCCGTGCTTATGCAACAAAGAGAACTTGCACAGATCTTATGTAATCCTGATGCATGAATTTTGACAAGAGAATAGATGAAAAGTCAAAGTACTTTCTGCCTAAGTTATACCGGTGTAGGGGATGAAGTGTCTATGAGAGCTAAATTTACTTTCTTTTTTAGTCTCAAATGTTATGAATAATGTAACATAGAATACAATGGAAAAGTACTTAAATTTTAACTTTTTATAAGAAGAACATTCTCACTGTGCTGAAAAGTTTCTTTTTTTGTGTGTGAAAATCTTTCCACAAAACTTAAAATGTAAAAATACTAGAGGGGAAGGGAAGAAGATTTTGGGGCAGATTTGGGAATTGAGGTGAGAGCTTGATAGAGTAGCTATGACTGGCATGTTTTATCTGTAATTTTTTCATAGTTATGTATAGTGGCATGTTCTTTTTCTGCTTATGTATTTATTTTTTAAATTTTATCTTCTCCATCCTACTGTAGTTTGAGTCCAAGCTATATTGACTTGACGGAGTGTCCCTACATGTGGCCCTATTGTTCTCAGCCCATATACTATGGAGGGATGCCAACCATTGTTAATGTTACTATCCTTAATGGTATGGGAGTCACTGGGAGAATTGTAGACAAGGTAAGACTTAACGTTGTTCCAAGTCTTGACTGTTAATGTTGCTAAAGGCTTCCCAGAAAAGACTATGTAGCTATGAATTTAGTCAGATTTCTTACTGCAGAGAGCAAGAGATGCAAAATGTTTGATTTCAAAGGACGCACCCAGATTAGTAAGATTTGTCAACATGAGCTGTCTACAAGTTTTCAAGCATTGCATTGGTTTCAGGTGTGTGTAGTGTTTTATCTTTGTAAAACCGTTTTGGATTGACAGGTTCTTGGAGATTTCTTTGTATTCTCCGATAGCATTTGAAAACTTTTGGATAGACCTTCCTTTTTTTTTTTTTTTTTTCCTCTGATCCAGAGCATAAGCAATCTCAGTAAATGATCCTGACATCATAAATCATGCCTCTTCCATGGGTCAGAATGACCTCAATGTATTGACTTACCAAGGTCTGCTGCAAAAGCTATTCTTCTACAACAGTGATGTTGAGCATGTTGGTTGACTAGGGAGGTTTTTAATTTTTTTTTTTTAATTAAACTTAAGTAAGTTTAAATGCTGAATAGATTTGGAAATTGATGCAAGTTAAATAAGACACCTATCCCATTTAAAAATTGGACATAATCTTCAGAAAAACTAAGATTTGTTACCTCTTTGTGCAGAGGAAGAGGGCTATGTGTGCGAAAATTAGTGACTGCAGATACTGTTCTACCAATGTTCTGTATTCTCCATTTCACAGCCAGACTGGCAACCCTATCTCCCCCAAAATGGGGATAATATCGAAGTGGCTTTTTCCTATTCCCCTGTGTTGTGGCCTTGGTCCGGATACTTAGCTATTTCCATCTCTGTAGCAAAGAAAGCAGCATCTTGGGAAGGTGTTGCTCAAGGTCACGTTATGATCACAGTATCATCCCCTGCAGAAAATGAAGTAAGTTCTGTACATCTTGTTTTGTCTCTGTTAATAATTATGAAAACCGCTTCTCTGTATACAAATACCTTCTTTTTAAGGGGTTACTCTGATCCCATCATTTGAAGCTTAAGTTAGTTAACTGATGAACATTCTGTGGGGAAAAAGGATTTCACTATAGTTTGTTCTTTCCTTCAGTCTAAGAATGGTGCAGAGCAGACTTCAACGGTGAAGCTTCCAATAAAAGTGAAGATTATTCCTACTCCACCTCGTAGTAAGCGAGTCCTTTGGGATCAATATCATAATCTCCGTTATCCACCAGGATACTTTCCCAGGGATAACTTGAGGATGAAGAATGATCCGTTAGATTGGTATTTATCTCAAGTTCTATTAAATCAGTATTTCTTGATTGTATGTTAACAATACGGGATAACTTTACTGAACGCCGGAGAGCCCTGGTCTTTTTCACTGTGGCAGGGAATTATCTTTTCTAAAAAAATCCATGAAAAGCAGTTGGACTCTGCATGCTTTTGGTGCAAGATTTTTTTTCTGCACTATAGTTTTATTCACATGAAATGAAAAGCTTTTAAAATGCACATTTAAGACACTGTGATTTTTGCTTGGCTTTCAAAGTGTAGCATTTTTTTTTTCTGCCCTAGTTTCACCCAGGAAGTTAAAGGGGACACTTTGTTAGCTCCTTCAGCATTCACTTATCAAAAGAAATTTGAAAGACTGAATCCTAAAGAAGAAAGCCCTTGTCTGTTTAGGGAGACTGTCTTTGCTGAAGCAGGGCAGGGCTCAACTGACTTGTCTTTCATAGATGGAGAGGGAAACCGTCCGTAGGAAGAACCATGTAACAATGTATAAGTGAGAATTAATTGGGTCGGTGACCAAGGCATAGGCTTTTGGAAAGGTACTTGGAGCATGCAAATATGGCAAATGGACAGGAACAGTTATTCAGCAGTTATTTACAGGTGGTCCTCTGTGCTTCTTCGAGTTAGTAGTTAAAAATGCATTTACTGGCTTTTTTTGCAAGGAGGAAGTCCTGTGGAGAGCATCAGTGTTTCTCTGTGGTGGGATGCAAACGTGTAGGATTGTGTTTTGTAAGGAACAGGTTCAGTCTCTAGCTTTGACTGTATAACTCTTCTCTGTAGCACCTGGAACCAGTGTAATTTGTGAAGAATTTTGCAAGGAGACAACGATGCTTTGAAAACTACAGGTTATCATTTGAAAAAAAATGGACCTTTTAGGAAGGAAACTAGGAAGTAATCTGTAATTAGAGGATTTAAATCAGATTTCTGCATGCCAGATTTAAGTGTCTTCAACACTTTTTTTCCTAAGGAATGGTGACCATATCCACACAAACTTCAGGGACATGTACCAGCACCTAAGGAGTATGGGGTACTTTGTTGAGGTTCTTGGTTCCCCGTTTACATGTTTTGATGCAAGTCAATATGGTAAGCATGAGTTAATTGTCTTGTTCTCCATACTGTTAACTACTTCCTAAAATGGCCTGGTTTTTGGAAGACGAAAAATGTGGGAGTGCAAAGAAAAATTCTCATGGTAGTAGAAAAATGTTATAACAGTGAGTGTATTTATTATTTATATGCTCGTATTTAGTTGTCTAAAGTGTCACTGCAGAAGCTTGCTTGGGAGTCTAGTAGAATTAGTGCAGTTTTATATTGTGAAAAAAAATGAGAGGAAAAGCCCACCTCTGAGTGGGTTAAAAGCCGCTCTGTATTCCATCCCACAAAGGCAGAACTGTATTTGCCGAAAGATTTTTGGCACAGTCAAGATGAAGCATGACATGAATAGCAGACTAAAATCAAAAGTGTCCATTCTGTTTCTTTTTTTTTTCCTCAGCAGTGGCATTTTAAAACTCTTATCTATCCTTGTGGATAGATAAAAGAGTGAGGAAAGTATTCCATCCGGACACATGCTATATCTGTGTTCATCAGGAAGGAGATTTGATAGATTTGCCAGGGAGGAAACAAACCAAGCTGTCTGTGCTCTTTTCTGGACCATGACATACTCCAGCAAGATCCTCTTCTCTTCTGGACTGTGATGTTTTTCAGTGGACTGAATTGTCTCCTGACAATTTTCTAGTTATGGAAATGTGGTCAGTGGTAAACTTCTGTTTATCTTGATTCTTCAGTAGATAGCAGACCATGGCTTTTTGAGTTCAGTGAATATGCAGCTGGATACAGAAACAGTAGCCCTTAAGAAAGTGACAAAGTAGTTTATGTTCTGAGACCACTGGTTTTATAGCTGATAGGGAGCAGCATTAGGGAACTTGTCTCTCTTCTGGTTGACTGTCATTTTGTTGGAGAAATGAGTGGAAAACCTGAACCAGTTTTCTCCTATGCAGTGTCCCAGAGAAGTAGTTTAGGATGTTTTTTGTATGTTGCACTAAGCGGGAAGAGTATTGGGTACACCTGATTTTTCATCTTTTCTGATATTCCTCAGGTGTTCCCTGTGCAGCAGCTGTGTTAGTGATGGTATGAGCCCAGTCTTACATTGCACCTCATTTGATAAGTAGTTTGTTGGGCTTCCAGAATTTTTTCAATGGGAAGAAGTGAGGAGTGGAGAATGCAGTGATCTGTGGTCCAGCTGCTGCTTTTCCCTAGTTTGTATTGCCTGCAAACTTGGTGAGGGTACGCTCTGTGTCCCATTGTCCAAGTCATTAACATGGTTTCTACGGGAGCTTTGTCACAAGGCTTTCCAAACACAAACTACCTGGACTTGTAGAATTGGCCTGGTTGCAAGGGACCAGAGACGGGGCCAGTGTCAGTGGTTGAGCAGGTTGCTCAGGGTATCATCCTGTTGAAATTTGCATTGTCTCTGAGGGTGGAAGTTCTGCCACCTCTCTGGGCAATCAGAAATTGAAGAAGGAAAGTGGTTTACTATTTAGGAGCACTCTAAAAGATTAAACATCTTTTCAGGAAATAGAACTATATTTTTCTGGTGGTGTTTTTCAGTGATGCAGAGAAGGTTGTGCTTGCTTGTGCACAGGAGTGAGAGAGGGTTATATGAAAGTGGCATGACACTTTAGTCCAGTCTACTAAAATGCAGCTGTAGTTTTCAAGCTTTGAATCAAACCAGATTTCAGAATAATTGTTGTCTACCCAGCTGCAAATCTGCAGTAGTGAGCGGAGTACCTTTTAAAATTGGAGCAGTGAAAAACCTTCTTACTAGGGTGCATCTACATTAGCACTTCAGTTTGGATCAGCAGTGAATCTCCTGACACAGCTTGGCTTGGTTTATGGAGCATTTGGATGACACCAAGCTGCAAAATATACACCTGATATACGCAGGCATTCAGTTCATGAGACCATACAAGCACGAGTCATAACTAACACCCTTAAAAAGCACATTATGCTGCCAGACTAATTTTTGGATACATTTGTGAAGTGAATTTCATATGTTTCCCATTCTTAAATGTTACTTCTTCAGATGAGCTGCCAGAGCAGGGCACATGGACCAGATATTGTACAAAATGTGTGCTTGTGTTGACTTCTGCGTGGGTTGCGTGGATAGCGATAACATTACAGTGAATAGCCTGGTGAACTTTTGTTTTTGCTGTTACACACAGGGACTTTACTGATGGTGGACAGTGAGGAAGAGTATTTTCCCGAAGAGATAACCAAGTTGAGGAGGGATGTTGATAATGGACTTTCACTTATAGTGTTTAGTGACTGGTACAACACGTCTGTGATGAGAAAAGTCAAATTTTATGATGAAAACACAAGGTACCGATGTGTGTCAAGTTCTTTGGGAAATAAAATGCCATAGAATTGACAATTTATGCACATATTACTCTAAAAATCTCAAATGGGATAGGCTGTACTTTAGTGTTCGCTTACTGCCTGTGGGAAGGGACTACCTGAAGAGCAAAATTGACGTTGAGCTACAGCTTAAGTGGAATAGCTACCTATTTTGTGATGATTGCAAAGGCCCCCTTCGTAATGTAATCTTCTTTTAAAGCCCAGAAAAACATTTACAATGAAAAGAAGTAAGAAATGGGAGACTGACAAAAAAAGAAAAATGGATAAGTTTTCACTTTTGGGGAGCAGAATAGAAAGAAAATGTGGGTTGCAAACAGAATTGCCCGGTTGTGCACTCATCATTGAAGTAATTCCGGTGTATCGTATAAAGAGAAAATAAGCTAATATCACCAATGGTGGTAGAGACCCTCACAATTACTCTAGTTGTCATCCTGTTTTGTGTTACTGTTAAACTAGAAAGACCTGTTCTGCAGTTTGTGAGCAAGTAACATTTTGCTTCATTAGAAAAATGAGAAGCAAATGACAATGACCATTGTTTTTGCCTCATCTTAGCCAAATGAAGAGCATAAGACTGAATTTCTTTCTGGCAAATTGAAGTTTTCCATGGAACTGAAATGGACTGAGAACTTTGCATTAATATTCCTTTGCTTTTGTTAAAAAAGCATTGGTGTCAAAGAGAGACAGCTGCTCACATGCCCCTGGAGTTAAATAAGGCTTTGAGATGTAGTTCATTATTTAAGTGACTTTGAAAAAGTCTGCATGTACAAAGATATCTGACTTCTCATTAGACAAACTCTATGAGTGTATTCTGTATAGTAATAAACTAAAGTAATAAAAATAATTTTTACAGACAGTGGTGGATGCCTGATACTGGAGGTGCTAATATACCAGCTCTCAATGATCTGCTTTCTGTCTGGAATATGGCCTTCAGCGATGGGCTGTATGAAGGCGATTTTACCATGGCAAATCATGAAAGTGAGTACTGGAGGCTGTTGCCTGTGCAGGCTACAGTGTGTGGTCTGGAAAATAGTTTTGTGTGAGAATGAGCTTGAGTGAGAGTCAAGGGAACACTCAGGTTCAGTGAAGAGTCTCATAAGCATGCTTACTTCCTTTGTAGACTGTGTATGAAAAATTTTCAGACCAGGTAATGAATGTCCTTAGTTTAGGCTTGCGTTCCAGGTGCTGATACTTGGAAGAGCCTCGTTGGGAAGTGTCTGTGTTTCTCTGTACTATAAATGTTACTTGCTAAGGTGAAGCCGTTGGTTTTAATTTTGTCAGTTACATGGAAATTTGACATTTTGGAGGAAGGAAATTGATAGCGACTTTTTACTTGATATACGCCAATTCAGGCATGCATCGCAACATCCTGAGATGTTTCATAAATTCCTGTTCTTGTAATCTTTTGAATTGTTCCCCCGACATGAATATGTTTGGTTTCCAGTTCAGACTTTGTGGTTAGGCCTCAAGTCTGTGACCTTACTGTTTTCAGTCTTTCTAGGTCTAGCCAGTCTTTCTTTTTATGTAACCAAGTCACTTGATGTTTTTAAGCTTTGTTTCCAAATCTGTCTTCTGAATGGTTCATTCAGAAAGTGTGTGTGAAAAGAGAAGGTACCAATGCTGAGGTCTCTCTATTCTCACCAGTGTTGATTGAAGGAGACAGATTCTCTGTAGTATAAACAGTGACTGTTAGTGTGAACTGCTATGTTTCTCATGGCATTTGATTAAGCTTTTCATTTAAAAAAAAATATGTCTGTCTCCTAAATGGAAAGATTTGAAAGCAGTATGTCAAGATGAACCTGCAAAAGCTATGCTTAGAAATGCCTTCTCTGTCAATGCACATATTGGTCAAAATAGGCAAATTCCTGGGCATATTTTCTTTTGGTGCTTGTTTAACAGCTCCCTGAATTATGGTGGGAAGGGAAGGAGTGTCATTTTTATTCTTTAAACTGCTATTTTGTGATGTCTTCCAGTGAATTATGCATCAGGATGCAGTATTGCAAAGTTTCCAGAAGATGGCATTGTCATTGCACAGACTTTTAAGGATCAAGGTATGCACTTGTCTTTTTTCTGTGTTTTAAGTAGAACTTTGGAGTTGGTGCACAAGCGAAGTTAGAAAGTCTAAAGGTGTAAAAACAACGGAGTGAAAAACGTGTCGACAGGGTAGGTATTTTTTCATTTTGCGTAGAACACGTAGTTGGATACCTAACAGACAGCTGCAATATGACTCTGTATGCAATTTTTATATAGTACAACAATATCCAAGCGTATATATGCAGTCTTTTATTATGTTTGCTGTGTGTAAACACGTCAGTGGGGAGAGTGGGTATGAATTTGACGAGTAGCCTTCTAGACCTGCCTTCTCTGTTGAGTCCTTTTCATTGCAATCACAAAGCAACAGAGCTGTGTGTTTTGCTTCTGCTACCTAAAGGCAGTGTCTAAAGTAAAGGAGCCTAAATACTGAATTTGAAGTTTGTCTTATTTTGTTTTTTTGAAATGAGTGTTAGAGGTGGGAAACCTTTAACCTAAAACCAGCTTTGTACAGACTTTGTTTTAGTTCCTTCATGAAGAGGGGTGTTTTCCCTCCTGAGATAAAATGATCGGATGGATTTGTAAGATACAGGTGGCAGGTTTATAGCCAGGTGTCCTGTGGGTTTTGCTGCACATATCTGTTCATACTGGGAAGGTTCCTGTGCTTTTTTGATACTTTCTGTTCATTGATTATCTCAGTTACAATTGTAAATATCTCACAATGTGTCTTAGGTTCCTGGTTTATTAGTTGGATACTTGCAATGCTTTTGGAGGCAGGCTTTTAAATGATACTCCTTCAGAAGCTGCTCTTACAATATTGGTGCAAGTGTTTCAGCAAAGGCTGAGTAGATCTCTGAACCATGGCAGGGCTGAATGTACTGAAAACTGGCTCTATCTGCCAGTTCAAAGAGCAGTTGGGGTAAGGTGGCAGTAAAATTTGCCAAAGCTTAAAGCAAAGGGGGAAGCTAGGAAAATTCATGTGAATTTCTTGGAGGTTTTGGTTTGTGCGGCTTTTTTTTTTTTGTCTTGCATATCCTTACTAAACAATAATTTTCTTTGTTCCTGAATTGAAATCTGAACAGTCAAAGCACAAAGGTAACTAGTAACTGACTCCGGAGTTGCAGAGAGATACAAGCCCAGCAGTCTTTAAAATGGGCTTCCCCTGAACGTGTGCTTTAAATGAGTTAAATCAAAGCCTTTGTCTTGTGGCTGCTGCTTACAAAGACACAGATGTATTTGATGGAATGTCTCTATTCTCCTTTGTTAGTTCCAGTCAATTTTCTTTTAGGAATAGATAGGCATGGCAACAAAGTAAGTTGGCAAAGAGCAGTGTGCGTTGTGATGGCTGATTTTTAAGTTACTGTGTCCTGTAGAGTTCTGCAGAAGGACTAAAACAAAGCAATTTGTAAGGCAGAACACTTTGGTTTTAAACCTGTAGCTGAAGATGTTAGAATTTTGCATTTGAGCATATTGAAGATAATCCAGGTTGTGAGGTCTTTTTCTGCTTCTCCACCAAAGTAAGAAAAACATTTTCATCAGTAGGAAACTTCAGAATCAGGGTCTTGGAGCAGTTTCATTTTTATCATAACATCATGGGGTTTTTGAAAACATTTTGCCTAAATGTGTAACGTGAAGAGTGGCATAACTGCATTGGTAAGTTTGCAATGTGGGCTATGTTACCTTACAGGTAGATTGATGTTGATGCTTTGCAGGCTATGAGATTTATTTATGCTTTGCTTTAGGTCTTGAAGTTTTAAAACAGGAGACTGCTGTAGTTGAAAATGTCCCTATTTTGGGACTTTACCAAGTTCCTTCAGAAGGCGGTGGCAGAATTGTTTTGTATGGCGACTCCAATTGTTTGGATGACAGCCATCGACAGAAAGGTGCGTAAGCTTTGACACACAGGAAAAGTTACTGTCTTAAGCTGACAACTGTCCTATGGGGTTTTTACAGCTCTCATCAGAAGTAACTGTTTCCTAGGAGCTCTCTGAATATTCCTAACTGGGAATTAATCTCAGTTCTGCCAAGAGTTATACATGCTTGGTTTGAAGTTGTGAAGAGGCTGTTAGGGGATCCCTTCACTTTTTCCCCAGTTGCATTTTCAGAATGTTTATATAGTGCAGTGGATTTTATCTTTTGAGTTTGCTCATCAGCTCGCTTTATTCCCTTTGCAATGTTTGCCTTGTGCCCTTTGCAGTGTTTCCTGGGAGGATATAGGGTAACGTTCAACATTTCAGTTGTGCGTTACTATTGACAGAAACCAGCTGGTGTAATTATGTCAGAAAGTAGAAATTTCTATTTGAGTTTTCAAAGTGTTTGTTTGCAGCTCTAGGCAGCAAGTGCATGCAGTTTCTGTGACTCCCAGAGAAGCCATTCTCTCTAGCACTTTTAAAATTTTTCAGAGATTGATTTGGTTTCTCATAACATGTAAAGCACAAGGTGGTAGATCTGTGGCTCGAGAGGCCAAAGATAATCCAATTTTCTGCATTTCCACTGAATGTGGTTTCAAGCTGAATTTTCTTTTTGTGGTGAAAAGTACATTTATAATTTTTTAAGCTTTTGTCACCGACATCTTAAAATACGGGGTTATGTGATCCATCCCTTGCCTAGTTTATTAAAGACTAAAGGCACTTACTGCCTATGGGAGCTCTCCATCTGTAGCTCATTTCTTTTTCTCTCAAACATTTTCTTTTTCTTTGAAAGTTCTCCAGTTTCTACTTATCTGCCTTTGAGTGGCTTCCAGTGAGTTGCCAGAACACCAGCATAGCGGTGCCTTATGTGCTTGCTGTAGGTTATTGAAAGCACGTAGCATAAGAGAAGATACGTAGCTTTAAATTAAGTAATAGAAAACGACACTTTGTGACCTCCCTAATGCTGTTAAATTCAGTGTGACCTGTGAAGCAAGAAAACGTGGAAGGCTCTAAAGAAATCCTTTAAAATTGGCTTTTAAGTTGTGAACTAGGAGCTATGTCTCCTGCAGAGACATCGGTAGTAAATTCCTAACATTTGTGACTATAAATCCTTAAAATCTGATTGACCTCTTTAAAAATCAAAGGTGAGGGTTTAAGGGACACCAGGATTATGAAGATTAATTCCAATTCCCAGCCAACTGTTCCTGCGGGGAGAAGTTCTGAGAAAAGTAGTTTGCTGTGTGGTGGAAATAGCAGATAAGGCATTGTCCTACTCCTGCAAAGGGAAGTTTTAGAGAACTAGCTGGAATGCTTGTTTGTTAGGGCTGGCTCTGGATTAAAGTAATAGTAATTCAGGAGAGAATCAAAATGAGGGTCCATGTGCTGCTAAAGTGCAAAGGAAAGCCACGATCGAATATATTGTGGCTTTGATTCCCAGCCTGGTCTGTATCACAGCTGCTGGAGGTGCTGCTTTTGCTTTAACTGGGATGTGGCCAGAACCTTTCCCCTTTGTTTGTTTGTTTATTTTGTGAAGCTTGGGAAAGTGAATGAGTCGTAACTTTCCACTGAAGATACTACTTTGTTCTTACTTTCCTTTTCAAGGTGTTTATTTTGTCCTTTCAAAAAAGTAGTTGATTCTCCATTTCCCTCTAAAAAATGATGTCAGAAGCTCTGAGCTTCCTGTGTTTCCACACAGAAAAACCTTATAATTTTTGCAGAGACTTGGATGGCCTTGCACAACCTGGAATTCTTATATCTGAGACCTGTTTTTTTATGTCCTGCTCCCCAAAGAGCCTGATTTGGTACACAAGAGAAGATATTTTAAGACTGAACAGATTATTTTTGCATTTGTATATGGGAGGTGGGAGGATGGGGTGTGTGTTGAAAGTTGCATCTTCCAGAGATTGGGCCTAGAACTTCAGAAGGAGAAAAACAAGAGTCAGAAAAAAACGGTTGTACTTAGAAATGTCGTTACAGCCTTCTTAACTGATAGATAAGCCATTTCAGATGTGGCATAATGCGTATCTTGTTTTGGGGCTTGGAACTATGAAATCCACAGATTGCTTTTGGCTCCTGGATTCCCTCCTGCAGTACACTTCCTATGGGGTGACGCCACCAAGTCTCAGCCATTCCGAAAACAGACAGCGACCGCCATCAGGAGCAGGCTACTCTCTCCCAGAGCGGATGGAAGGTGAGAGACTTGATTACTAAGCAGAGCCCGCAACTGAGGGAGTGTCAGGGTGGAATTTGGGAAGGCCCAGGCAGGCCACTTGAGTTCTACTCCGGTAAGGCTTGTTTGGTGTGAGCTCTAGAATGTTCTGTTGTTTCACTAGAAGGAAGCAGTTACTTGTAGGGATTTGTCACGGTGTAGTTGTGATTCGACTAAAGAAAATGTTCTGTTTGTAGAGTAGGAATTTTCAGATACCTAGTTCTGCTAAGGGGGCATTTTAGTTACTATCAGCAGAGCACGTATGAACCCTTCAGTCTTGTCTCACGTGCTGCCAGCAAAACCTGGATGACCTACTGTTGTAGGTGCACAGCCTTACTGTTTTGTAAGGAAGGTACCCCTTGGTTAATTCTAACCAAGATTTAGCTACGAGTCGTCACTACTGTAAAGAGCTTCTGGTAACCCAGTCTGTCTGTTCTGTGAGTTGCAGGTAACCATTTGCATCGGTACTCGAAGGTGCTCGAGGCTCACTTGGGAGACCCTAAACCCCGGTCCCTCCCTGCTTGTCCTCACCTGTCCTGGGCCAAACCACAGCCTTTGAATGAAACTGCCCCCAGGTTAGTATTCATCTTTTCTTACAATTATACAAGAAGTCTTGCTTTTGAGTTTGGCTGAAAAATTATTTGTTCCATTTGCTTTTGAAAGGGACAGCTGGAATGCCTTTCCGAGAGAGAAATACCAGATTGTAAAGAGGAAATAATGATTAATGCCTCTTCAGTGAATAATTCTGACTCACCTTATAGCTGCACTATGTAACTGGGGGGATTTTAAAAATAGCTCCACAAGTCAGTTCACTGTTGTAACTGAGTGATCCCAACTTAGAATGAACGGTCTTGCTTAAATCTGTCGTCACCGTGTGTCTTTTGAAAAGGTTTTCTGAAGCAGCTTCTTGTACAGCTCGCCTAACTGCCTTCTGTTGTATCATTTGTCAGTCACTTGAAGGAAAACGCGCCAGCCTATAGCCCCTGCTTGTCTGCTGATGGTAACTTTTGGTAGCCTGTGTGCAAGAGAGTGAGTTGTTAGTAAATAGTTGCCAATCTAAATGTGTCCCTGTGGCATCTGAATTTAACTTTGGAGTCCTGCAAACTACAGAACCTGAGGAGTGGATCGGGTTACCATCTCAGCCAGCGAGTTGTTTGCAGGTTCCAGCTGTCGCTTTCTCTGTGTGTTTCTACAAAATTCCTTGTACTGCTGAAGTAAGTGGCAGACACCTCTGTCTTTAAATTTCTTGTAGCAACCTTTGGAAACATCAGAAGTTACTGTCCATTGACCTTGATAAAGTGGCTCTGCCCAGTTTTCGACAGAACCGACCCCAAGTGAGACCATTGTCCCCTGGAGAAAGTGGAGCATGGGACATTCCTGGAGGTAAATACTGAAAACTTTGAAAGTTGCTGGTTTGCTTTCCTTTTTCTATAAGCTTTGAAAAAAAACAAACACAGTGCAGCCAGAAGAGAGGCCACGTGTTTATTTCCGGTTGTGAAAAACATGCAAATAATAGTATGGCTGTGTTGTGAAAGGCTGACAGGTGAAGCCTGAGAGCAATATTTTTGCGTATGAGTAGTTTATTCAGGAGAAGCATGTGTGACATACTGGGAGGAAGATTTTGGGAGGTGTTAAAAGTTGAGGTCTGTTTGGTGCTGTTCAGACTGATGGAGGTCAGCAGCAGTTCTTGTCCTTGGGAGCTGTGGGTAGGTACCTCCTGTTAGTTAAAATTCTTTGTGTGAGTGCACGAAAGCAGAGTCCAAAAGACTTTTGTCTGAATGGTGCTTTGGGCAAGGTGTTGCACTACCAGATGATGTAGAGCACTTGAAACAGCTTTCAGTCTCATGGCCAGCTGCCCTCCTGTACAAGCTGGATGCTGCAGGCCCAGCTGGAGGTAGTTAGGAAGCTTCATGCATGCCCTTTTCCCAGGCTGAGCTGCTAGACCAGAAGGTGCCTATAAAAAGGAAGAGTTTGGCTCTACAGCTCATCCTCACCGTGTGCACACACGGTCTCTGGAGCAAGCCCAAAATCACTTCCTCGTGGCATCAGGATTTGATGTGATTTATAGAAATTACTTAGCGGTGAAATTATGGTCGAGCATTTGCATCTCTCTTCTAACGCAGAACAGAAGATTGTTGTTGCAGGGGAAGTCGGGGTTGTACGTTCACGTGCCCAGATAGGTCAAGGTGGAAATGCTGGTGCTTTTCTGTAACGTTAGCATCCTGTCTTATTTTCACTGATCGGTCTGCAGTTGTTAATCTTCCTGTCTGAAATGTAATCTGGTTAATCGCTGTTTCGTCTTTGAACAAGAGTTACCATCGGATCCTTTTGGTAGACAGCATTAACACTGCAAAGACTGCTTACGCGGTCGTTAGTCGCTCCAAACCTCTTTGTCTTTGCAGGTATAATGCCTGGCCGCTACAACCAGGACGTAGGACAGACTATTCCGGTCTTTGCTTTTCTTGGTGCCATGGTGGTTCTGGCGTTCTTCGTGGTGCAGATCAACAAAGCGAAGAGCAGGCCAAAGAGACGCAAACCACGAGTGAAACGACCGCAGCTTATGCAACAGGTTCATCCACCAAAGACGCCTTCTGTGTGAGAGCTCTCGCTTGCCAAAGATCACCTCCTTTACCAGTTGCTTTCCTGGGCGATCGATCGCTCCCAGTGAACGTGTGGCAAATGCGGCGCTGATCGTACTGGTGATCCACACCTGACATCATCTCATAGTCTTTGGTTTCTGGAGAGAAAACAAAAATGGACCTCAGCTGATCGTCTGTACAGAAAACTGCAGCTTTAAGCAGCCTGAGCCACCAAAGACTTGCATACTGTTTAAATGGCTGCTTAAGTCACTACAGATCCCTAGAGGGGGAAAATGGACCTTTTTTTTTAAGCTGACCAAACTAAAATTTATTTGTTTAGAGGCTATTTTCTATATTTATTGTTGGGGAGGGCGGGGGGAAAAGTCACTTTAAGGACCTCTGCTAAGGCAAAACAAGTGCATTTTTTTGGATGGAATGCAATTTTCTAGAACGGTATTATGCTGAAGAGTATAACGTGCACCATTAAAGGAGGGAGGGGCGAGAGAAACCAGTACAAATCAGTGAGACATACTCCTGCAGTTTATTTTTATAAAGCCAACTACCATGATGTTTTGTAATTTTTGGTCATGATTTCACCGTTGTTGGTGAAGCAGATTTTCAATAAATATGTTATCTATATGAAGCTGAGACAATGTGCTAGATGGCTCTTCTTTCCACTGCCAGTCAGAGAGAGCAAGTTGTTGAGTAGAGAATATTTTCATGTCTCCCCCTCTTTGCCCCGTACGTTTTAACAGCAGCATCCCAAGCTCCAGACTTTGCTTTGGAGCACTAACTGGGCAGTCGTACAAACGGTGCTCACTCTTCCATCAAAGAGAAGAGAAAGGAGGAGGGCACCTGCCAAGGGGACACAGCAGTGGGTAAAGCTGCCAACCCACTGGGACCCTCAGCTTACGGCTCACAGCCCAGGGGCTGGAGCAGCCAGGTAAGTGGGAGAAAGGGGGAAAAAATGTAAGCAAGGGAACCCAGAGCCACTGAGCCGGGAAACGACCCAGTGCTGGTGTGGGTGGTGGGCTATGTCCCTTTGATTTGAGGTGCTCCTGTCAGGGAGCCTGGAAAGCTTTGGTGCCACTGCTCGGATCGGTGCTAATGAGGAGACTTGCTCCTCTCGTCGCAGCACTAATGAGAGATTACAGCTCCGCCGCAGTCAAGCTGTATCAAAGCGCCAGTCCGAATTAAGAGCCTTTCCCAGTGGCTGGTATTTTACAGCCCAGTGGCCAATTTCTAAATCATAGAGGCCAATTATTTCCGAAGCCTTTGGTGTGCAGCTAATGAAGTCCTGGAAGGGCCCTTGTAAACAGTTATAAGCCCCGCAGGCGGTGGAGATGTAATGGAGGTGGCAGGCACAATTAGCCATCCATAATTCCTCCTAGCAGCTGATTAAAGTCTCTTTATCCGTCTTACTGAGATCAGAAGGGCACATATTTGGGAAATCAAAAATGCATTAGGGGCTGTCAGCCGGTGTTGGGGGGGCCTGTGCGCTGAGCCCTGGGGCAGTGGTGTGGGTCGGGAGAAGCACAGAGCTGCCCTGTGTGTTTCCCTGTGTAGGGGGGGGCCCTGTGGGGTGCAGCCTCCTCCGTGCAGGTCCCCTGCAGCATCAGTCACCTCATCCTGTTCTTCCAGCACCCCCTTTCCCTGCATGGAGCAGGGGCTGGGATGGAGTGGCTCCTAGCTGTCTCCTGAGTGCAGGAGCATCGGGGTGGGCTTTTAGCTGCTGCCGAGACACCCAGGGGTGCTGGCCTCATCCTGCACCCGAGGAGTTGGTGAGGTGCCCACCAGCCAAACGCTCTGAAGGGCCCTGGCTGCAGCCACCTTCCCTTGCCCTCCTCGCCCCGGGATGCTCCAGAATGCCCCATGGTGGGAATTTCATGGATGGGGCGAACACAGCCGGAACAGGGAGACCCCCAGCCTGCCCAACCCGAGCCCCGTGCTGGGGGCTGCTGGTTTTCCTGTGTTCTGCACCAGCAGTTTGAGAGCTGGGATGCCCACAGGCAGTCGGACTGCTGGTCCCGAGCGAGGGCGGGTTGCGTGAATCGTGGGCCCCCCCGCGTCCACAGGGGCTTCGGGGCGATGCCCCCTCCCCTGAACTCGGGTGGGATCAGGATGGGGCTTTCCTTGGGGCGGGGGGCTGAGTGTTCCCAGGGCCGGCTCCTACCCCGTCCCCCCGTACCCCCCTCCCCACGGGGGCGGAGGGGGATGCGCGGAGCCCCCGCTCTCACCCGCCCCCGCGGGGCCCGGCGGAGGGGAGCGGGTTGGGGGTGGGTGTGGGTGGTTGTGGGTGGGTGGGCTCCCCCGGCCCCAGAGCCCGGCCAGGGAGGCGCCGGGATGGAGCGGGCGGCGGGCGAGGCCCGGCCCCTGCTGCGGGCGTCGGGCAGCGCCGGGCTCTCCTCGGCCGGCGCCGTCTTCATCCTCCTGAAATCCGCGCTGGGCGCCGGGCTGCTCAGCTTCCCCTGGGCCTTCGGCAGGGCCGGGGGGGCCGTCCCCGCCCTCCTGGTCGAGCTGGTAAGGGGAGCCGGGGGGGGGCCCGATCCGGGGTGGGCGGGACGAGGGGCTGCGGGCAGCCGA
>JAAGAY010027198.1:2533-22540 GCA_011801015.1 Ardeotis arabs | reverse complement strand
CACACACACACGTACAAAAGAATGAATAATTATGATAAACAACTGCCTAACAGGTATCTTTATAAAGAAGAAATAGCAGCCATTTTTACCAGGTGAAAGCAGTTCACTGTGCTTGCATCTTCATTGCTCTTCTTGTGCTATTTTTTCTGCAGAAAGAATAAAATTAAATTATTAGCAACAAGTCTTACAGAACACAGAATTAAATCTAGGCTAGTGCTAATACTCAGCATTTAGAATCTTACCCTTCTCCTGTACCAAATGTACTTCCTTTTTTCCCCCTCAAGAAGACACCTTTCTGGCATGAGAAGTATATCTGCTCCTCAAAGGAGAGGTCCTAGGAAAATGAGCCTTGCCATTCTCTCAGAGTTGGGAGCATTTTTCTGTCAGCTCATTCTAATCTGTCATCTACAAATCTACTTTTGATATGAAAAGGAAGGCATGGACCAAACCTGTGACTTGGGGAATGCGGGCATTTAATTTGGCAAAAAAGAAGAGTTGTTCAGCAGTTGTTCAGAGATGCTTCCTCAGAAAAAAAAAACCAGAAATCTCAGTCAACGTAATTACAATGGTAGCATTAATTTGATTAGTATAGAATTAAGTAATGGATCACTAGTTTGTGCTGGTAGATAAATTTTCCATCTTTTTAGTTGTAAGGAAATATACCCTTATTCACCAATATAAAAATCCATAGTAACTCGGGAAAAAAAAGAGCTGGTTTTCCTTAAGAAGGTAGTACAGAGGGGAAATGTATCTTCTACCGTCATTCCTGAGGGTTCCTAACAGATGAGACTGACACAGTGCAAGCAGCAGAGAGCGAAGCAAAACCAGAGTATACTGACTCCTTCCCAGAAGGTCAACGGTGTCTTGATGCACTGCGGATACAAATTTGTGAGTGCCGGAGACTTATCTATCTGAACACCGTCCAAGCTAATCTTGACACAGTTCTTGAAAATATTTCTATTTATTCTGAATAATTTTTACAAGTCTTTTAGCATGTAGGAAGGACATCTCACATTATGAAGCCTCCACTCTGTGGATTACAGGTGTCTCAGTTTGTTTAGACCAATACACTTATTTACACTTATTTATTAATCAAGGGGCCTGACAGGCTGCTGCAAATAAAGCTGCTGCTGATTCAGTAGTTTGGTAGGAGGGTCATCTGAGGATTAGAGTCTATAAACAGCCTTTATGAAAAGATAGATTTTTTTTTTTTTTTGGTCAATTAATTGGCCTGGAGAATCTTGTCATTTCAATCTGTCATTGTTGAATTTTATTTTACTGCAATATTTTGAAATTAAGCAAAAAAGGAAAGTTAATGCTTTTGGCAAGCTCTCTGTTACTTAATAGCTTCTTGAAGTCCTACATTTCTTTGGTTTTATCTTAATTAACACTCTTAATTGACCTTCTGTGCTCTCTAATTTCTCCCAGTAAAGAATTAAAAAAAAGGCTTCTAAATTATTTTCTGCAATCAGATTGACATGAAATTGCTTGTCTACAGAACATCTCTGCCTTAACAAACTTTTTTTTCAGTTTTGTTTTTTTTTTTACCACTGAAATATCCACTGGAAATTACAGTCCATTGAACTACAGAGCTAGAATTGATTGTGCACACAAAAAATCCTGGAACAATTGAACAAAGGACAGAACTTCCTGGAATTCTGTGCAGCTCAAGTGACAACAAAACTTTTACCTGTTTTGAACTCACCTGCCCTTGATCATTAAGAAAATATTTTATATTCCTTCATTTTCCCCCAATGAGAGAAGGAACCAGTTTTTCCTTCATTTAGCCTACATCAAAGCATGGTTATAGATGCAAAGAAGATGAATTGCAGTCGCCAACATTTTTATAGGGCGCTCTCTATTCCCTCTTCTTTATATCAATTTCTTATGCTTTTTGTAGAATATTGAAAAGCTAAGGCTAAAGAACCCTGTCTAATTGCTTTTATTTTTAATTAATTTTTAATTAAAGCTCTATGTATCACACATTATAATTCTAGCAATCCTAAATGTGTTTTTTACAATTTCACTCTAAAATATAGAAGGCAAGTCTCCTTTTTAAGGTGCTGTGAGAAACTATAGTCAGTTCTTTCTACTGGAGTTTATGGAAAGCATTACTAAAAATGCAAATTCTATGTTTTGAGACTTGAAACTTGCAAATAACTATTAATCTTGGAGCTTACTTTTACATTCTGAGATTAAATAATGACATTTTCAGCACTTAAACCTTCACTAAGAGCAAGATAGGCAAGCATATTTTGTTTCAAGCATCTTAATTCGGCTGATTCCATTGGTCTTTTCATGTGTTTAATGTTAAGCATATGCCTATATACTTTTCTGAAATGCTGGATGGTATTTAGCAGAATGAATTACATCCCGATAACTAACATTTCTTTAGGAATCCTGATAATGTAGGAAGTATGCAAAACAAGCTCTCTTTTTCAAGATAAACAGACTAAGTAACTTTTTTTCTGAGCATTGCCTTTTTATTGCTGCATCCAGCTGTAAATCATGTCTTGAACGCAAAACCATCTTCTTTTTAAATGCATTTTTTTGAAAAATAGTGCATTATTTTCTCCTGAGTTGTTGAGACAATTTCCTGCCTAGATCTGGTGACCCATTAATTTTAGAGTATAAGAAACAGTCACTGTGAGCCATAGGGAACAATTTTGTGTTTGCTGCACCCACATATATCACAATGGATTTGCCTATAGTGGTTCTACAGATGCTGTTTAACAAACTCCTGTTTTCCTCCTTCCCTCAGATTTGTGCAGTAACATAGCCTTATGCTACACATAAATGGAGGATTCTTTTCTTTTCAGTGTGTAAAATTTGAAATTTGAATGCAATTATAGTAACAAGAGGAACTCTTTCTAATGAGTCTCAAAAAGCCCTGGCCAAAAAACATGTAAAACTCTCCTGTAGAGAAAGAAATAGAGTGCATGGTGTTAGAATAATAGCAAGGGCTGAGACATTGCTTTGCACTACAGTTTTATAGGATAACATTTTAAAAGGTATTCAAAGATTTATGACTTTTTAGGGACAGCTAAAATTGTTTTCACATTTCTAATATTGCTTTCATTAGAATGTTGAAAGTATGTTTACAGTACCAGATTGAATTCTAAGGTGTTACCAAATCCTCCAGGATCCCCACTGCTTAAGTATATTCCCTTGTATCCCTATGTATCTTCAGAGAAAAAAATGGGAGGAATGTAAGTGCTTTGTTTAAAGTACATAATCTGTATTCTGTCATGTACTTCATCTCCCAGGGAGGGTATCTGGGAACTCACTCTGCTGTTTTTATTTATCCTGCAAGTGTAGTATATAGATGAGAGGACTAAGGTCCAATGGTGTTAAAACAAGACATGAAATATTGATTAATTCTTTTTTAAGATTCCTTTTTCCTCCTGAGTATAGCAAATTTCAGATGCTACTGTCAATACAGTACTCTCCAATAAACCTCCATTATCGGAAGGGTCCTGATCTTCATAGTGTTCTTATAAAAGGTTATTATGATTCTAAATGGCTGTAAAAGCTCAAGGCCAGTGTTGTTCTAGTGCAAGAGCAGAAAGCAAGTTAGAAGCAATGCAGCTTTTTATCATGGCAGAACGTTACTCGAAATAACATGAATTGGATTGGGAATTCTCTTCGCTAGACAGTAGCAGAACATTCTGTTTGAATGAAGATCCTAACAGGACAGATAAACAGATGTACAGTTTTGTGTCTATAAATGTGTCAAGTAAAGAAGCACAATCATAGCTGGTGTCCACCTAATGAAATGTGGGTATTTGACACCCTGCCTTTTGTTCCCACTTGTCATTCTTCAGTGCTAAGTTAACCCTTTATTTATTGTTTCCAGAATGGTCCTTTACAAAAGCAGCTAAACAGAGACTTAGGAGTTTCCCCAAGGAAAAAAGATATTTCAGGAAGGGTAGGGATAGAAGTTCACATCAGCTACCCCATTAAGGATGACAGACATGGACAAGGAAGAGATGTAGCCCAGACTTCTTTGAGTCTCCTTGAGAACAGCAAAACTCTCTAGGAGTTGGGGTAATTGTTTTTCACTAAAAAGATTTGTTTAAACTGAAGTGTACTGGAGTTTCTTTAGGAATGTAAAGCTCTTGTAGCTTTTCTGCTATCCATAATAAAAAGTTTTCATCAAAGAAGGAATTTGAATCTGTCCTGTGGGGGGTGGGGTAAATGTCATTATAAAGGTTGTACAACTACTTTTTCACCCATCGTCTTACTTAGTATTTAGTCAAACTTCAACTAGAAAGAGCAAGGAAGTAAGAATCTGAGCCAAAAGCCAGTGATTGGCAGATTTACCTGGCAGATTTACCTGGGAGGCAGGAAACCACAGTACATTCTTGCTCTGAATGAGGAAGAAACACTTGAGTTGGTTCTTCTGTCGCACAGGAAAGTTGGGTTTTATAGGCTGGATATGTTGCTATGTGATTTTTTTTTTTTCACATGCAAGGTTTATTTCTAACCCAGGATGAAAATGTTTTCAGAAAATTTTGTTGATGGGGATTTGCCTACTTTTGCAGCAAAACTTGTGTGCAAACCTTAGGCTGCTTTAACTTAGGATGGTGAACAGAGGGGTCCCTACTGTATCCAAATGCTAAGAGCTAAAAGATGTGGCATAGAGCTAAATTATCCCCTCCTCGCACTGACACCCAACTCTCTCAAACTGAGCCAAAGTTTGGGCTCTGTTTGGTTTTATCACTTTTGTGATATCTTTATTTGGATATTTGACTAGTTATTTATAATTTCAAGGTAATTATTTTCATTTATTTCAGTCAAACTGAAAGCAATACATGCACAAAGCTGGACTTCAACCAGTTTGTAAGCAGTGAGGGCTACGTGTGTTCTTATTACTTAGGAGGTTTTAAAGCAGTAAGTCTTGCTTGCCCTGGTTATATGGGTAGCTTTGTTGACTCCCAGTTCCCCACTGGTAACACTTGTGTGACTAGAGCGAACAGGATTTGGTCTGTAGTTAACAATACATACCTTTGCTCACATAGTCAATGTGTGAGCCCAGTCCTTACCCATGTCATTTGTTCTCACTCATGCAGGTAATACTTTTGGACTGATTTAACACAACTAGTTATTTGAGCAAAGGTGATCAATCTGGGCACTGTCCTGTTGTGTTCTTCTCTCTGCTATGTTATCTTAAAGAATGCTAACACACACTTACGTAAAAGGACATGCACAGAATTTTGTTTTTCAAAGCCTTGTATTAGATGGTTTTCTACTAAAATGTCCTTAAAAGTTTCATTACTATGTGAATTTTCAAGCTGAGAATAGCCCACTGCAGATTAAGGTTTTGCTTGTGGAAGGGGATGGTGCATGCTCGCATGCACACAGCACAAACTCTGCTAGTAGTTTAATTTTTGGTGAACTTTATCTCATTTTACACAGTCTACTAATTGCTAACTTTCAGATGTTAACATAAATTATTTTCTGTCTTATGGAAGATGCATTGTTTGACTTCAGATATTTAACATGATATTTTTCCTGGGGACAATAGCTTGAGGCCTCAAGCTGGCAAGAATGAGCACATATCGATAAATAATGCAAAATAATTGTATGTTTTTGACAGATTGTCAAGTTGCTAGTGCCTTTTGTTCCAGGTAATAGATTATATTTCTTTGATAAAGTGTTGATAATTTCTCATTGCAATTTGTTTTGTGTATGTTGTTATTTTACAGAGTCCGGTCAGGTTCATATCTCAGTACGGGTTGGTTTACCTTAATTTTGGCTATGGATGCCTGCTACGGAATTCACGTCTATGGGATGATAAATGACACCTACTGCAAGTAAGAGCACAGGAAATTATTTTCATACTTCTACAATTCTGATGTCTTGTCAAAATTTCACAATTGATTTTAATATCATAAATCCAAAAAATGGATCAGGCAGTCATTTCCCAGCATTTTGCATTGATGTGACACTATTGTTAGCATATTTAGTCCTGATATGGCATTTGCAGTTGATAAAATAGAAACATTTACAAAACCTAACATCAGATGTCATAAGGAACTATTTTTAATCAGAGCTCTTTTGCAGTTTCTGAATTAGCTGGAAACAAAGTATATTCATACTCTTCTGACAAAATGTACTTATTTCTACTGCTAAAACAAACCGATAGAGGAAATACTAATATATCAGTTCTCAGAATACCAAATACACCTGGAAGTGAAAGAAACTGATTAGCCCAGGATAGTTACCTGAAATTACAATTCACCACCATTAAGCAACCTACTTGAACATTCTAGGTTATATATGACTTGTTTTGAGTAGTAGGGGGTTTCTAATTGGATAATAAAACAAGTCCTGCGAGCTTTATCACAGTAAACTGACATAAATTCCAACCAACTACTGTTAGTGACCTTACAGTGACAATGGATTAATCCTATTGTCAGAGGTATAACTTTAAACACAATTTTTAAAAGTCCAAGTTAAATGCTTTAATCTACAGTATATGCTAGCAAAATACAAAATGAAACTATTCCACATTCAGAAAAGCAGAAAATGTCATAAACAATGTATGATGCTAGTGCAAATCTATTCTTCTGTACCTAGGCTGGTTCAAGTCTTGCATGTAACCAGTCCAGTGGGTCCTCAGCTCCTAGAGTAAAGTCTTTGTGCAGACCCTCACTCCACATTCTGTGTTACTCCAGCGTGGGACTCATTCCTGGCAGACCCTGAAAAAAAAAAGAGAGGGGTGGCATTTGAGTCACAGCTGTTTAATTATGGTATCTTAGCATTAGAGACTGACTTTTTAGAACTTGCAGATCTCACTGAGTGAGTCATCCAGATGGAACGAACATATGTTCTTCTTTGTTTATGAAAACACAGTAGGCGCCCTGAGATGAGAGGTGACAGGACTAAAGTTGTCCTCACAGAGTTCAACCCAGCTGGCATTGCATAGCCCTGATGTAAAACCAGTTAACAGCATGACAGCACTTCAGTCTGTTAGGTTTCCTTAAAGCTGCAATTCTGACTGCATTACCTACTTATAATGTATATTATTCTTATAACTGCCTTATTCAGCCAGTTACAGAACCAGCTTCAAGAGATGAGACTAACCAATGAGAAGACTTTGCTTAGGGATGGAGCCTTATGGACTGAGTTCTCCCAGGTTAAAGAAAATGTGCAGTACCCATAACAGCCAGCCCATCAGCTTCTTACTGACTGATAAGATCAGGGTGTGTTGAGAGATACTCTTCATTTTCTATAGGAAAATTCATACAAACCATGCTGTGATGAAAGCCGTTATACAATTCAGCAAAGGAGCTCAGGTGCTGACACATGGAAAGGATTTAATATAATTCAGCTGCAGTATATATTAATGTTTTTCTTGGAAATAATACTTAAGTGTATCTTTTTTTTTCCCTAGGTCAGAAGGCTTTCGTAAAGTTCCCTACCACTATTATGAGCCAGGAAGAGATGAGTGTGAGGAATACTTTCTGCATGAAAATGCTCCATATGGAGGCCATAGGTTTATCACAGAAAAGAAAGTATTTGCTAAGTGGGCCAAGAAGCATACAATAGTATTTACACACCCCAACTGGACAGTGTCTTGATACTGGTTTTCTAACTCCCCCTTAACGGCATATTACAAAAATGTCTCAGTTTACAATAATTTTGCTTACATCTGGCTGGCCTTTCTCAGACTAGGTAACAGTAAAATAAAAACAAGAAGACAAAGAGGGTGATGGTTCAGCTGTTAAGCAAAATTAATCATCTGTGGAAGGCAGACACATTGTTTGTTATTTCTTAGGGTTTTATTCCACACAATGCACTTTATACTTTAACTGGATTTTACTTCAAGGCAGTAGCAATTAAAGACAGATGAGATTTCCTATATATACAGGTGCACACAGAGAACATGGTGGTCCTTTAAAACTTGTCATAACCTTAGTTAATTAAAATTGGTGTTTGTAGCTCATTGGCAGTACTGCAGCACTAGTTCCATTTGTGGTATTAGTAGAAATTTTCCACAAAATAAATATAAGGAAAAATACAGACCTCCAAGGTCTATGAGTGAGTAAATTTTTAAAAACAACTGAATACATTGATACATGTGGGCACTTGCATATATGGTAAAATTAGAGATGAGGTAAACATGGTTCTTGAACTGCAGACAACTCTCGCACGAGAAGATATTATTTACTCAAGGCTCCTGATTAATTCATAACTTCTGAAATGCAGCTTCTTTCCACCCTGGTCAGGGTGGAAAGCCTGGTCAGGCTGCACCACCTTGGATGATGTGTTTTGTACTTTTTGAGGCTGCTGTCCCACAGTTTAGCTCCAGCAGCATGGCACTTAGCAAAGACTGTGTTTTGCAGCCCATGATGAACCTTTGGCTGTTGTACCAAGCCTGCTGTCAGTAGCCAAGCTGTTTAGTGTAAAGTTGTCTCATGAACATCTCTATTTACTCCAGTTGTGCCTTGGAGTTGCTCCAACATCCAATTACGAGTATTTTGACACTACTTCCCATGCAGCCATCATAATTTATTTTAAATCTCCAGTTTCTCCATCTTTAAAAACAAGTAATAGTATCTGTCTACCTCACAAGGGAGTTGTGAGGATTAATTTAAGTCCATAAAGCACTTTCCTGATTAAGAATGCTACAGAGCATTTATTCTTAACACGAAAACAATGGTACCTGTCATTTATTCTTGTCTGTTAGGTATCTGAAGAAAGTCACAATTTGTCTGGATCTGATGGCGAATTGTGCATCCACTTTCCTACTTAGGACAATTTGTAATATTGAGTTCTCTCAGCTTGCATTGCTTCAGGTGGAGTTGAAGGAACTCACCATCTCACAGTATTATCTGCACATCAAGAGGCAGTTCAAGAATTTTAAAATGTACTCATCTCTAGTTGAGATATGTATTTCTAAGCTTACTCTTATGGAAAGCTTTCAACTGCAGCAGACTCATTTGTAATATGACCATAATTCAACTATACATGTGAGTTTTATTTAAACTGTATTTAAATTAATGCTTTAAGTTTAGAACGTGTCCTATGAATATTTTAACATCTGGAATGTCAGATTCAACACTGTAGTAGCCAATACTGTGAACACTTGAAAGAATTATGTGTGGAACATGACACACAGGGTTTACTCACACTACTTAAACATTAACCAACAGGAAACTTTTTATGCTTTTGTAAATCATGAAAAGGGGAAAGTAAAAACCTATTTTTTACATGTAAGTATTTGTATACTGACTATTTCCTATTGTATATTTGTAATATAAATCTATATTTTATACGTTCATGGCATATATATTCTCTCATTAGCAGCTGCAACACTTAGGATAGGGAGGAAATCTCTTCACTAATGTTCCTCCTTCTGATCATTGGTTTCTTGTTCCTGTTGGCTGTTGGTAGGTCATGCCAGAGTATCATTTCTCTTGGCCCTTCTGTTTTCTACTGTAAATGCAGCTTTCTGATTTTATTTTTAATATAGCTCAGCTTTCACTGCTTACTTTAGTGCTGTAAGTGTTCATGCTGGTTGTCAGACAAAGGCTGGGGCCATGGTTATGATCCTGGATAAACATCTATATTCAAATACAGGCTCTGTCCCAGACTTCTGTGAACTGATGTCTCACCTTCCTGTTTGGAAAAGGAGAACAATAATATTGTCTCACTCCCTGTCTTGACTGACTTTCTTGTAAGCTCTTGAGACAGATATTCTCGTTTGCAATGTATTTGTATAATGCCTTGCAGAAGAGGTGCCCAGAGTGTCTGAAGACTACAGGCAATGCTGTGATATACAAATAATGTAAAGTGGCTGCTTCATGTCCCTGGAGTTTAAAATCAATTGTAGGCTAATATAGCATGGGATGAAATCAAGACAGGGAAGGGTCATGGATGGATGAAGAGTTGTAGTAGCAAAAGACAGTGAGCTAGATTTATTGCCATATGCATATGCATCTTCTCAGTTCAGATGGATGGCTGGATAGATGGAAAGCTAATAAAAAAAAAATGTAATGTGAGATTTGAAGAATGCAGGACACACAGAACTAGGGAGAATGTTCCACACATATTGTACAGGGCAGCCTGGGAAAACCTATAGCTCCCTTGTGGGAAGAGGAACTGAAAAGGAGAACATCAGTCAAATTGAACTTGTATTCAGAAGGTCTTTGGGTTAATAGAAAGTTACTGTGAAAGTATTGCACAGGGAAGTGCAGCTGGGCTGCACAGACTTACATGAGAAGTGTCCTCATGAAGCATAGTCTTTCTCCCCAGTGAGCACAGCATAAGGATTCTGCCTGAGTTGTGTTCACATGCAAAGCAGTTTTTAAGCCTGAGAAAGTTTTTAAAATAATTAAGACTTGCCAAATTGCCATAAATCTGTTGTAAAATATGTGCTTCATACTGAAGCTCCTTGTAGAGTGCTTGCATGCTGTATGAAACAGTATCTCATGCAAAGGCTAGCTAAGAAAAATACAGCTCTAAGAAGATTAAATGTACAGCAAAATTGAGAACATCGTTAGAGGGTAGTTGTCATGGAACAAAGTAAAAGTGTTGCTCTCTGCTTGGATTTGCAGTAAGAGCACTTTTAGAAAAATTGAAGCAGGCGTCATTCACACTAGAGTAAATGAACATCAGTTCTCTTATTTAAACAAGCCTGTCTTTAGCATAAACTAAACACATATTTGCATCATTTTTATTATATGAGTAAGGAACTGTGACTACTGTGTTAAAGATGATTCTACAAAGAAATTACTTTGTTGAAATCTGTTAAAAATCAGTCCTGTGGTGCCAAAGAAAGAATCTCAGTAGTTGGCTGTGTAGTAAGAGACCTTGATGATTCACCTTGTGGGACCAGTTAAGACATCAGCTGAGAATCATTTATTAACTTTTTTAAAATAAAGCCTACTACAGTTTACCTGAATGTAATCAGATCCTAATTGCTTATTCATTCAAGTGGTCCTATTTTAATCAACTACTCATGTGTATAAAACAAGTAGGGAGTTTATCTGAGGTTTTCAAAATAGATCTTCACGTTGCTGCTAATAGAGGAATACTCTCAAATAATTTGGCATTTTTTTGCCATCAGTCAGCTAAGCAGTCACCAAATATTTTCTTTTATAATTTAGTTAGTTTTTTAAATACACTTTTTGAAGGAAAGAAAAAAAAAAGGCATTTATTGTTTGGCTTGCTGTAGAGTTGGTTTTAATAAATGTTTAAATTTTAATTCACTTTATGTTTTATTTTGCATTACCTTCTGATTTAATTTTTTTCAAGGAAAAAAGTTTTAAATAGGAGCAGAAATTTTCCTAGGAAAAAAAAATCTTCTTGATTGGCTAATTAGTAATTCAGAGGTAATTAACTGAATAACATAAAAAACTGGGGTTTGTTTTTCGCAAACAGGTACAGCAGACATGATCCCAAACTTCTCATCCCCACTAGATGTCTAGATCACATCCCTTTGCTTATACCAAGGCCTCTTCACAGAAAGAAATAAGTATTCTCTGTATCCAGCCAAACTCCCTTTCCATCTGGGCTGGGAGGCTCCATCTGCAGGCTGCTGGTACGACTTACATCAGTAAGCAGGAAGGACTGAGGAAGAGTTCTACTTAAGAGCAGATGGTGTTCCAACTTCTAAAAAATGCCCCTAAGTGCTTTAGGAGAGGAGTACCCATTGATCTCTCCTGGAAATACTTTTCCATATTATTCTGTTTCTTCAAATGCCTTTAGCTCCTGTGTAGAACTATTGTCCTATTCTTTCCAGTAGGAATTACCAGCACCAGGAAAGCATGCCCTTTACAGAAAAAGTAGAGGCAAATAATGTGTTGTTAAAGATTTCTATATGAACAACACCATGGATGAAGAAGTCAGCCTGATACAACTTAAATTATCTGAAGACTCACTGATTTAGGAATCTCTGAGGACTCAGTTCAAAACTAATGGAAATCACCTGGGTAAGCTCATGAATACAGCACCCACCCCAGTAAAATCTTTGCATTCCTGGGCACTAAGGTCAGCAGTGTTTTGTCTGAGAAGTACCATGTGCAAGTAATATATTGCATAGCTAAGAAAGAGGGTCCTATCCAACACTTGGATGGCCAGTGCAGGTGGTCTTTATTCCCCTGTTTGTGTGCTGGACAAAAGTAGGACCCCACACAAAGGTAGCTGGCAGCAGAGCACAGATGGCCAACCAGAGGGCATGCCCAGGTAAGTAAAAATTAGATAAATAATCACTTATGAATTATAACTGGATGGTGCCCTTAGCAAGTAGAAAATCAGAAGCAGTTTACATATTGATGCTTCTATTTTGTTGACTTTTTTTCTGCATGTATCTCTGAAATAGCATGTCTTCAGTTGTGCTCAAGCAAGTCCGGGGTTTGTTGTGAAACTCTGTGTTAGTGCCAAATGTCTCACAGGAGCTATCTGTAGGCATTGTTATGTACTGCGTACAACAGAATCATGTATTTACTAAAAAAAGGTCTGTTTTTCCTGACTAGGCATAGTTCTTCTGAGGAAAAAGTGTTTCATTTTCAGCAGATGTGTCTCTTTCCTGGGAGGATGCAGAGGAATGTGACTTAATCATGGGGAAGTGAAGAATAATACAGTAAATAGCCAACCACCAGATTCATATACATTTTTCTGGCTATTGCTGTGATTTACAGCTAATGACACAGAGAAAAGCAAGCTTTTTGCAAACCTTGTATTGCATACTCTACAGAAGTCTCATTTGTGTTCCGGATTGGAGTCCCATAGGCAAACCCTCCAGAAAGGGCTGAAGGAAAAATAGAGGGTCTTTCCCTATTGAAAGACAAGGCTTCTGTGGAAGCCATAATAATCTGCATGGCAACCCTGGGCCTGCTCCCTCAGCTTTCGTAGGCTCCCCACCCAGCCGCAGCTTTGGGCCCTTTCCAGCCCCACTGGATGAAGTGTGTTCCCCAGCTGAGTTATGCAGCCTGTGAGCTGCACAAAGTCAGCCCCGTCCTCCCCTTCTGTGGGTCCAGGGGAGTGGTGGGTGTCAGAGCAGGGACACTTCCCACAAGTCAGCAGCACGATCGTGCCTGGAGCACAGTCTCACCTCAGGTGCTGAACTCAGTTTCTTTGAATGCAGTGGGAAAGATATCACTGAGTTTTGTTATTGTTTGTAAGATTAACTCACAAAGAGCCACCATTTTATGGGTGTCTTAAACAGCTGATTTCACATCTTTTTGCATTACTTGCTGCTATTTCTGGGAATTCCTCAAGATATGCAGCTGTCAGCATCTGCCACTGCTGTTCTAATTTACTGGCCATAAAGAGACTCTAAACTTGAACTAATGCATGTTCTTACCATGTATTATGCATGACAGCATGTCGCACATTTTATTCTCGCACTAAAATAAATAATGTAAGTTGTGCGTAAACTTAGTTTAAGCAGCAGAAGTAGCGCTTTTTCTTTCTCTCGTCATGTGTTGCCCAGAGCACTTTGCTGGAGCTCTGTAAGTGCCATTAGCAGCTGGCAGCAAATAAATTGTTGAAACCAGTGAGGAAATATTTACTAAATCTGACATTTTTCACTGGAATATCAGAAATAGTTAAACTTGCTTTTGTGAACCTACTCTAGTGCTCACAGTCACAATTCTGTGTTCTGTTATAAGGAAATCTCCCATCTGAGCATAACATTGGGAATGACTTTATTGACATGGATAGTATCAAATGTTGGCAGGGCAACGATCACAAATTTTTTACATTTATGGGAGTACTTTTTTAATGGGAATTGCACATGTAGAGGATTGGCTAAGATGCCTGTAGTTTATTCATATTTTTGCTGCTGAAAATAGTATTTCTGAGGATGGCTGGAGAAGAAAAAAAAAAAATGTATGCTTACTGCTCTTTTGGCTGTTCAGCTGTCCCCTCCTCATACACAGACACATGCACACACATCTGCAAACACAAGGAGTGGCTATAGGGAAAGTCTTTTTTTCCAGATGGTGGCAAGTAAGAACAAATAACACTAATCTCTTACATGGTAAATATAGGTTATCGTACTTGTTGGTTCATGCTTATTCTGTATATTTCCAAAGCCTATGACTACATTAGTGGGGAATTAGCTCAGCTGGATCAGATCTGTAGCGTGAAACTGTTGGTGCTAAGGACCTGATCTCGACACCATGCACAGTCTCTAGTTTGGTCCCGTGGGCTGAATGCCACTGGTGACTGGAGAACATCTTTGAGTTTCATCCAAAAGGAATCTAATTCACATCCTCAGGACTACTCATCATGCAAACTAAAACTTCTCAGATAAGGCCACTATACTGGACTGCCCCACAGGAAAGTGAAATTCCTGTTAGCCCATCTTTTGCCTAAATAGAAGCTCTTTGTTGGTTTTTTTCCCCACCTCAGGCTTTGCATGGGTTGGTTTTTGCATAGGTATTTTTCTTTCAAATCTGAAATCTGATTCCTCCTGTCAGATCTCCTCCTAAGATTAGCATCCAAATGTGCTCCGTAAGTCAGGAATGTGGTATAGGACAGAGTAATCCAGCATGGGTACAGCATGGAAAGTGCTTATTTTGATGAAGAGTTAACTGTGATTTCACTTCTGGATGTGATTTTTATCATGAATGTGCTGGATGCTTGCTAATGCGTGCATTGTTTTTATATACTGCATCACACATAAAATTTCCCTGCATCATATTCCCAGGGTATTTTTGTTCTTGTGGCCTTCCAGTTGTATCTGTGTATGTGTGCATATGTGCATGTATATACAGTGTACAAGCATTCTTCTGTTCTTAGACAGTTGCTACTATATGCTGCTAACATAAACTTATTTAGAAAGTTCATGTTATGCTATTTATTACATGTATTCTTTGGTGGCCTTTCTGTAATGCTGACAAGTATATTCATAGTAGATATCACTGTAGACATAGAAAACTTTCATACTATTTATACTTATTTTAGATGTTCTGATGTGTTTTCATGCTATATGCTACTTAGTGTTTGCTCCCATTTGGAGAACGTGCTTCTATGTACTTGCAAAATTGTGCCTGGGTTATTTTAAAATATTAATAAATGTATACAATTTTCCAATTGTCTGACGTAACTTATACATTATTTTGTGCTAAACACTTTTATTCTTGTGAATATAATAATATTAATAATAATATATAATATTCTTGCACATATTCTAGTATGTGCGACTATAATAATACCTGACAGTTCGCTGAACTCAAAGAAACAAAGATCTCTGTTCTAGAAAGTATTATAATCTGCTGCACACAGACATGAACTATGCCTAAATTATTTCTTAATTGACTTTAAAGACATTTTAAAGCATCTGTCCTAAGCATATCCAGTAATGATGGATAAACTCAGCCACAAAAACTACACTTACAAGAGCTCGTGTTTTTATTTCTGTGTGTTAACACGTACGTAGCACACACACATGCACACTGCAATGGAGATTTGTAGGAAAGGTACATTGGATTCTATCCATAAAGGGTACATCCTTTGTGCGATTTCTTGGAGCACAGCACTCTCAGAACTCAAGTCACTGAAAGCCCTAGGAGTGGACATTCACCACGTTCTTGAGAGCACCGTGTAAGCCTGAAGGGCTGTGGGAGAGATTGCATCTCATGACAAGGTGCAAACCTCTACTTGCAGCTACAATGTTGACAGGAGTTTGAGGACCTACATAACTTCTCTTCCATCATGCCATGGAACCCGCGGTGCTAAGAGAGGAAAGGAACTAGAACTCCTCTACCCTCTAACTAGCCTCTAATTTTCCTGTTTTATTGCCAAGCTAAGAACATGATTAAAAAGCAACAGGCTTCAATGTGTAAATTTTAACTTGGTCTCTATCTGCTGAATTAAACACATACAGACTAGCTGGGTTTGTGACAGGATTGGAGATTCCAGGTGTGTTTGTCAGCACTGGGATATATAATGGAGTGACTGTTACCATCTAATTTTGGGCCAGATTCTGGTACTCAGGTACTCATGGCACAGAGATTTGTTTCCTTTACAAACTGGTCTATTTTGTTAGCCACCGCAATGAGGGGAAGGAAAAAGAGAAATTCTGTGGTAAGACTAAAACTAAATAAAGGGAAGAAATGCCATTCACATACTCAGCTTTGAGGGTCCTTCGAATTTGATATGCTGCCAAGGGGCTTGTTAAGAATTTGTGTGTTATTTTTCAGACATGCTTTCTGAATATACCATAATGTTCCCTTCAGAACCATTACAGCCTGAGCTGCGAATGCATACTAATACCATGATGTAATGTGGATTCATTTCATCCTTTTTTCTAAGCAGGACAGTTGGGTTTGTATATGACTTCTGAAGTACATTCATAGTTAATAGTAGTGGCATGGGATGTGAATGCAAATTTATTTGATGATTTGTCATAGAACCAGATACTTGGGTAAAAAAAAGTTTAATTATTGAATTATCCCCCTTAGACCATTTCAAACCCTTATAGAATAGCCAGACTATCCCCCTGAAGTTTTTCTTCCTGTGGCTTTACATTTGGATCTTATTTTATTAGTTTGCACTGATCACCCAGTAATCCTTGTCAATTAGTCTCGGTGATCTTTTCTTTTTATCACTGACTTCTCCCTTAATGACTGAGTCTTCTGCAAACCTTCGTGTTTGCTTCCAAATTGTTGATTAAAATGTTAACTACAGTATGCCCAGGAAGCTGTCCCAGCAGAATACCTATTCTGTGATCATTCCCCATTTACAGTCACATTTTGAAATGTCAGTTAACCAGTTTTTGATTCATTTAATGTGCAACATGTCAATTTTGTATTATCATGGTTTCTTAACTCAAATGTCATGAATACCACATCAAATGTCATACAGAATCAAAGTATATCAACAGTGTTGTGTTTTGCTTGTAGTCACAATTGGAAAAAAAAAAGAGCCAGCAAATGTGTTTGACAGTATCTGTTTTCCATATTGCACTTCGATTGGCATTTAACATATTTCTCCTCTTTAATTAGTTAGTAATTGAGTCCCCTGTCAGCCATTCCATTACTTTGCTCCAGATAAATTTCAGACTGACACGACTGTAATTATCTAGGTCATTAAGTTTATCCTTCTTAAATATTAACACAACATAAGTTTTCTTCCAGCTTTCTGGAACTTTCCCAATTGTTGCAAGACTTAGCAAAAGGCAGTAATAACAATAGCGATTCCTCCATCCGCTCTTTAACAACACTTGGATAGAAGTTATCTGAAGTTTCCTATGCAAATATTTCTTACTTCAGTAGCTTCCATTTAATGTTTTTCTTTGTTTTGGGGTTGGTTTTTTTTGCCTGGTAGTCCATCATCCTCGTAGAGCATCAACAATTGTCTGTCTTTTCCTTAAATACTGAACACAAATACTTATTGAACACTTCTTTCTTGTCTTCCTTACTCTTAACAAATCTTCCACTTCAATCTGTTAAAGAACTGGTACCATTGTCAGGATTCCTGATGTATTTGAAAAATATTGTCCTTAATTCTCTGGCCATAAATTTCACCTTACAGTTATTGAAGGAATTAATTATGTCGTTCCTTACTTCTACTCTATATTCAGTGTTATCAACTTTCTTTCTTCATTTCATTGATTTACAATTATGTAGGGGCTTTCATTAACCCTTTGAGCTAGATATTTTTTAAACGCATACAGCTTCATTTCCTAATTTTACAGCTATTAAATAAAATCTATGTATTTTCCAATTATTGATCAGTTCTCCCTCCTAGCTGATTCTCCTTTACAATAATTTTCAGTTTGCTAAAAAGACTGCACCATTCGGGTGTTCGGGCTTCATTCTCTTTATGCACATAAAGAGCAATCAAGCTATCATGACAGCCACTAACATTTATTCTCTTATCAAGCCTTCTGATCCTTTCCTTATTTATGAGACGAGAATTCACATAAATTTATCATTTTTGGAGAGTTTCCCTTTTAGGTTTAAGAAATGTTCATATATATGTTCAAAAATTCAGCATCGTGAAACTTTAAGCATATGTCAGGCAGACTGAAGTCTCGGATGACAGTGCAGCTTTTCTGCTCCTACACATTACAGAAGGTGCAAAGGCATCCAGCCATCCTGCTCTCTTCTGTGATTTGTAGACAGCAGCTACTATCCCATCTAATGTTTTATCTGTTAGAGTATTGATCCATTGCATTCAATATCATTTGCTTCTGAGCTGCCAGTGTCCTGAAAACAGACTATGTCTTTTTTATCGTAGAGTTCTGCTCTTCTTCCCCTTCTCTCTACTTGATCTTTCCGAAATAGGTTATAAGCACCGATTTTAATGTTCTAGTTATGCAGTTCTTCCCATCTAGTGTCAGAAATACCAGCTATACTGAATTTCTAAATAGGTGATTCTATTTCCTTTCCTTTTTTACCAGATTCTTTAGTATTGTTTTATAGAAAATCTACTACTTTTACATCCTTGATTAATTTTGGATTTGCCATCTTGATTTCATGCTGAATGAGGACTCATTTGGCTGTTTGGTTTGCTTTTCATCAATTCCCCTTATAGCACTCATTTTCAGCCTCTTCTCTCCGAGGCTGTTTGTCTTTCTGCTGAACAGGAGACCACTCAAACTGCGCTATACTTTCACCTGCATCAAAAGACAGATGCTCCATATTCAGAATCTTTTTTTTTTCCTGCCTTCTTTAATTTGCCAGCAAAGGATAATATCCTGGAGCATCATGCAGGCATTCTTCTCCTTCAGCAACTTTCAGGGTTCCCTGAACTTAGCTCTAAGATCTGTGGGACAACTCCCTCTGAAGCAGAGTCACTGATGCTTAATGTGTCACGATGCTTAATCACTGATGATCCTTGCTCTCTGACCATGGACGTCTGGTCAATCTTAATGACATACTGTGAGTCCAGGCTGTGCAGGAATACTGTACTGTTATCTACTTTTACTTTGCAAAACAGTCTTTCCAATCATCTTTGTATCTCCAGCGTTTTCCCCAGATTAGTTTGGCTGCATATGATTCCTAACTGTCTCTTTTTGAAAAGACTTCTGCGTCCAGAGGATTCTGAAATTTGGGCAGCGGTAAATGGGAGATAGGGGAAAGCCATCTGTTTTCACATGAAAATGTAGGCTGTTCTAACAGATCTGCTTTGGCCCTTCTTTTTATTGTTGCACAGAGAAACTAGAGCTCCGTGGACAGCCCAGTCCATGGGCTAGCAGCTTCCATCTCTCTTCTGGACCAGCAGACTTTGAGAACTGCAGAGTCTAGGTTGTCAGACAGTATGTTAAGTGAGAAAAGAAACTGTCAAAAAATGAAACAGATTAAGAACTGGCTTGTTTAATCAGAAGATTGATCAAAATCTGCATCTTTCTGTGGGAGATTTAAATGACAACAAACTAGCATTCTTCTCTGGAAAAAGCAAAACATTCTACTAGAGAATTTCTGATTAACTCTTCTTCTGTCCAGAGGAGAGCTATCTAAATTAATTGTCTTTGACAGGTGAGATCTGTCCTCATCTTGGCACAGGGAGATAAGGTACTGGTTACAACACATCTGGGTAGACTTGCACAGCTTTTTAATTACAACAAAAGCACTTTTATCACAAATGTCTTTTAAACTGAGTGTCAACAGTGTCTGGATTGCAGCTGCCTGGCCATGGAGTTTGAGTTATCTATTTAATAGTTATGATGAAACATTATCCTGTTCTGTGACCAACTACCTTCAACCTATTCTTATAGCACCTATAGTTCATCAAGTGCTACTGCTCAGGCCTTGAGATAAGGCTAATCAAATCCATTTGGTCTCACATTGCCTTTTTTTTTTTGTCAGCACTTTGGAAAAGATGCTCAATTCATTGTTCTGAAGCACTACAAGTTGCAGTGCTTCATCATCTTAGTGGCTTGATTGATGAAAGACACCTGATGGATGGTGATGTCAGCTAGCAAGAATCATAGAACAGTTTGGGTTGGAAGGGACCTTCAAAGGTCACCTAGTGCAACCCCCCTGCAAGGTTGCTCAGAGCCCCATCCAACCTGGCCTTGGATGTTTCCAGGGATGGGGCATC